>JANSTT010019819.1:0-10686 GCA_026745375.1 Platyura marginata
AGTCCTTTTTAGTCGATTTATGTAAAAATATTTTTAAAATTCGCAAAAAAATTAAGTCAGGAGGATTCGGGTTAAAGAAGGAGGTCTTTCCTAATTAGTTTTGGAAAAAAAAGCTGGAAATTCAAAATAATATAAAAATACAAAGTTTTACAACCATATCTTTAGTATTAAGAAAGTTCAAAATTGTGTCACTTTTTAAAAAACCGTAAAAAAAATGGTCAAGATCTTTGTTGAACGTCCAGTTTTTTTTTTTATTTTCTTCCATCAAAATGATGTAAGTTTTTTTTTAAATAGTGCCATGATGATGGTATCAATAATTCTCACGAGCTGCCACTGGAATTGACAAAAGACGCAGCTTAAGATTATTATTGATGTTATTGACTCCATTTTGCGAAATTTTATAAATGTATTTCTCTTCCATTTGATGGTGGAACCCTTCATTTTTTTTTAATATAAGCTTCCCCAAATTTCCCCACATTTATCATTCAAACAAAACTTAAAAAACGAGGAGATGAGATTGAAACATATACCTTCACATGAAAAAATAAGTAAGCAATAAATTATGGTATGGTCGGATTTGTGTTTATGAGAGAGCAAAATGTGAACATATTAAATATATTTTGTATTCTTTTATAAATAATATAAAATTTGACCGCTAAAACTGTTACGTTACGCGGAACCCCTGAATTTTTTGGTGGAAACCCAGGGTTCCGCGAAACACAACTAACAACAACAGTATTTTTTTTCAAATGTCATTAACTTTATAAGGCTTAGTAATGGTGGTCTTAGGAATTTTCAAAATATTAGGTTTTTAGTAACAATATTTTCATTGTGTATGTGGTCAAAAAATCCCCACTATTATTCTTTTGATAAACAGATTAAAAAATATATGTCCTGGGCATCATTTGGGGTTACTTTCTTTCTAATTCTCTCGCTCGTGTAGGTTTTAATTTTGCTTCCACTACTGGCATATGAAATATAAAGTGGAGCTTTGGTTTCACGAATAAATGTTTGGAAACAAAAAAAAAGCAATACAAATTTTGGTCATTGGGTTCGCTCGCTCGTTGGCTTGAACGTGTTGTGCTAGAATCTTGAATTTTTTTTGATTAGCTGAAATATGTCTAGGGCGCCTGGTATTGTAAATGAGCAAATTCCCTCCCATACAATTTTTTTGGAAAATACGTATTTTTTTGTGTTTCCTTTCAGCAAATTACAATATTTTGAAAAAATCATAAATATAATTTTTTTTATATTTTGTACTTTATAATAGTACCTACGAGTTTTTTCCTTTAATATCCCCGACTATGTTGGAAAATATAATAAAATATAATTTTCACATAGGTATGCGTGTATATCTCAGTACAACCGTTCGGACAACTTTTCCTCATGCGTTAGGAGGGTGCTAGCCTTTAAAAACAAAAATATACCAATTAAAAGTACCAATTATGTAGGGTGGTTCTTCTTGATTGAAAACGCCTTTGCGGTCAGTTTTGTAATTAGAAAAATTTTATTTTCAACGTTTCGACAAATATATTGTCATCATCAAATTTTTCTAATTACAAAATTGACCGCAAAGCCTTTTTCAATCAAGAAGAATCCCCCTACATAACATACAACGGTCGACATAATCTAATCCTGAAAATAGTACCAATTATATTTAAACGCAAAATAATCATTTTTCGAAAATTAATTTTCACAATTTTTTTAAAAATGAAAATATCGATACTTGAACGGTATCTATGGATCCAAAAGAGAGCTTCAACATTCTTCTCTATAAATATAGGTTCCGTTCTCTGTCATGTTTTTTACTAACAACTCACTTATTTGCACTCCAAATGGCATAGTATCTTTGAACGAAAATTATTCAATAATTTTGGAAAATTTTTGTTTGAAATAGTTTTTCTAAATTTTCTTAAAAAAATACCCTTTTTAATACAAAATGTATACGCCCCTGGAGCCCATATTTATTCAAAATGAACAGATTGTATTCAAGAGGTACAGTGCATCGGGGAAGCTTTGTCGAATACTTGACAGTCTTTTTCTATCTGTATAAACTATTGGTTATCCAAAGATATCCCATATACAAAATGCAAAGATGTGTGTTTGTCCCGGACACGCAAGGAATCTCCATACATGGATGTTATGTTTCCAAAATGCTAATTTGATTGTTAATTTAGGGTACAAAAATTAAATTTTTATCATTTTATTTTAAATTTAGCAAGTAAAGAATATATGTTATATGTAAAATCATTTCAAAATTCAACAAAGTCAAAATGAATAGTTAAAATAATAATGAAATGATAATAAAACGATTTTTAAACTATGTATTTGTATTCTGAACCAATTTATGTGTTTTATGTATGCTTATAACAAAATTAGTGGGAGAAATAAAATCACTAAATAAAAAATTAAAGAAATTTAATAAGAAAGCTTTAAACGACAAAAATGGTAAGCGACTGCTTGACTAACTACCATCATGTGAAAGCAGTATCTTGTCAAATACGAATTATTAGGTACCTACGTTGATTGTATGAAATTTCATGGGATTGTTATTTATCACTGGATTTCTTTTCTCAAATTCAACTTTTTTTATAGCATCTATACACTGCCCTATAAAAATTATAAAAATATATATAATTTTTATAAACAATAAATACCTCACAAATTCTGCCACAACGTAAAGACACAAATTGTTAAAACTCAATTCTCAACCTTGTGTATTGTGTATTTGTATGTATGAGTGTTTTACTTGGTACATTCTTCCATATTATATATAAGATATAACATAGTATGAAAATTAATGTGATTAAGTTCAATTTAAATTCCTAATTATCTTAATGCTTTCTTTTTCTCTGCACTAGGAAAAAATATCTAATCAATGTAATGTCCTATTTCTCAGTAGGATATAATTCTACATTATACATGGAAATACATTATACTCTTTTTATTATTATTTCTCTTGAATAAAATCAATTTAATTTTATAGTTTTGATTCACTTTAATTTTCTATTTGGTATAAATGTTTTGCTTGCGAAGAGAGAGACAAAAAAAGATTAACCCTTATACTATAACGTGCATTTATTTTATAATTGACTTTTTATTATTAGTTTCATCTATACGCGTTGCTGTTGCAAATTTAAACGATTATTTCTTTGATGAGGTATATTCAAAATACAGTAGAACCTTATTAATCCGGGCTGGCATTTTCAACAACAAAAAAAGTATAAAAAGCAAACGCGAATAAAGTGTTAAATAAGCAATTCACTTGCGTCTTTTGTTTCGCGATAATTGTATTTATTGTGATTTAAGTTTTAAATGATACAGTTGTTTTAACTTAAACTGGCCAGACGTCCCACGCTGCGTGGAAACGTCCCAAATTTCATTGCGTTGTCCCACGGACAAATCTACGAAGCGTCCCACGAAACAAATATTTGCTCCACAATTTCCCGCATCAAAAAAAAAAGAGAGAGACAACAAACCAGTGCAATGTTTTTATATTAAATTGTGTTTTAGACCGCTCGTCCACTGCATTTGTTTTCGTCAGAAATGCGACGTACCAGTTCGTCACAATTCGCATATGTTGGTATTCATCCATTGAATGCATTTTCGTCCGAATTACATGTATTAAATTAATTAATTTTACAATGTTCACCATAATTTTCACTAAAAAATTTAAATATTAACACAATTATTCGTAGTCGTAAAATAACACTATTGTCTTTCTCGAAAAATTCTATGTTGAAATATCTATGTGCGTCTGTCCGTTATTTCTTCGTTACTGGTTATTTTAAGTAGAAATTTATGCTGTGAAACATTATTTATATTTATTATTGTTAATGTTTTGTGGCTCCTTTGTGGAAATTACTAATTAATTAGTTTTTTAAAAATGTTTGCATTTTGTCCCACATTTTAGCGATTAGGCCATGGTCAGTTTATTTTAACTATTTCTTTATTCAGTTTTTATGTATTAATCCGGACAACCTAGAGCCCAAATGACTCCGCATTAACGGGATTCTACTGTATTTATATTATTATATATGTACAGTATCTGCTCATTAAACTTGCCTCACTTGAATTTTTGTAAAAACTGTGTTATGGAAAACAAGATAAAATGTGTCGAAAACAAGATAAAATGTGTCTTGATGTGTTTCGAATAAGATTTCAACTTCATTCAAGCTGTTGCACATTTCGTTCTTTCTACTTTGTGCTATAATTTTATTTTTGTGCTATAAAATATTATTATTAAAAAAAAAATAAATTTATTAAAATTAACTTGGAAAAATATGTCTGAATTAGATAATTACAAATTTTTTGAAGTGACCCGAGTTAATTTGGTGAAAAGTTGTTATACATAAGTGTATGAACAAGTAAATACATATGTATAATACTTTTATATATACATATATACTTATGTACATATATGTATTGTATATACTACCTGAAATGAACTTTTCATAAGATACACTAATTGGCTTTAAAAAAAAAGGTGCGAACATTAATGAACTTTGTATATCTATGCCTTTAAGATGCAGTATAAAATGTATACGTATGTATGTATCATACATACATCATAGAGTAAACTAAACATAATGTATGTATACGAAAAAATATTATACAGCACGGTCGCGCAGAAGTTCGTGCAGATACTTCTACCTCTGCCTGCAGTTCGAAAAGTTTTGGTTTTTACGTTTCCTATAATATCGTCATTTCAGATTATAAGGAAAGGGATGAGGTAAGGGTTGGTGTGAAATGGATACCATTTTGATCAATAACATTTCATTGAAAAATACAATGTTTAAAAAATAGCGAGCAAAGAGAGCTATTATATACCTATTAATATTTTAGAACTAATATATTATTATTAACTCTTAATCTGGAAAAGTGTTACTTATAGGTCCCACACAAGTGAACATGTTTGACAACTTCATTTGCGAACATAGTTTTACAACTTTGTCTGCGAACTTGGTGTGCATAAAAATTGCCATACTTTGTGGGAATTTCATCGAGTGCATATTGATGTTAAGTTTGAGCGATTTAAATGAAATTTAATTATAAAAATTGTGTAATAAAGTACTCCGAGTGCACTCAATGAAATTTACACGATTTATGACACTTTCTATGTGAACTACAGCACACAAGTTCGTCAACTTGAAACTCCGCCCATTCAAAAATAAAAAATTAAAATTTTGATTTTCAACACACCAAGTACGCGCACTTAAATGATGTTCTCCAACTTGCCCACACACGGGGAGACATCTCATGTCCGCGTACAAGTTCTCGCACATGTTCGCCTGTGTATGGGACCTATTACGAAGCAAACATTTTTTTTTAATAATTGAATCACTCTTTTTGTGCGTATTACATATTAATGTAAATAGTTGTATGCTTAGCTAGTTCATCAAAATGACTGATTTTGATTTGCGTTTTGAACATGAAAGGGTAAACATTCTTTTGTTGGTTCAAAATTATTATGCATAATTTTTTTCAAGTTGTCATCTAAACTAAAGTAATATTGTTATCTGAATTAGTTTTCACGAAAACACCCTAAGAAGAGTGTACCATGTACCATGTACATGTGTACGCCAATTGTATTTATGTATGTAAATGTATACTTAATATAATATAATAATTATTATTAATATTTACAAACGATAAAACTCCATAATTTACAGATGAATTATTTCTATAAACGTTCTTTACTTAGATTATTATATTGCTTATGGTTCGGATGGGTTCTAAATGTTCATATAATTTGATATACGTACATATGTATATTATACATATTCATTTCGGTTTGATATAAGTATGAATGAAATGAGAATTCAAATAAATATTTGTACATTATTTGTGTATTGCAGTATTAATTTCAATTATTATTTATTATTCAATTATTAATTATTGTTAAAAAAATTAAAAAAGCCTTAATATTAGATAGACAGATTTCTAAAACCCTATAGCTAAAGTTGAAAGGTTTAGGCCCTAGGACAGGGGTGGCCGACGTGTGGCGCATCCGCCAAACGTGACTCAATGGATGATTACAAGTGGTGCAATACATCCTTGCGCCTACTTATTCGTACAGAGGGTCTAAACTAAGTTAATGCAAGAGTCATTTGAAAGTCGTTTACATGATTTGGTTAAAGAAGAAAACTGTGTGCTTATATTTATAAACTCATTTTCATTTAGTGAACAAAACGTTATGAAGATGCCTTGTAACATAAAAATGGAATTTATTGATTTAAAAACAATTTCATTATTTAAAATGAGATTTGGTGAACTTACATAAGAAAATTTGCAAAAAATTATATATATCGTTTGGAACGACATACAAATGTGAACAATCTTTTTCATCCATGAAATTCATTAAAAGTAAAACGAGGTCGCGAATGACTGCTGTTCTCAGTAACAAATTTAACACCAAACATTAAAAGATTAGCGAAATCTAAACAACTCTCTATCTCTCTCACCATATTGAACAATTGTGGTTTAGCATTATCTTCATCAAACGAGACTCTCGACAGCTGTAGCACCATCAGCGATCGCCCTTTCTTTCTCTGTGATTGTCTCGCTGTATTGTAGATTGGTGCTCCAATAAATGTGTGTCTTTTGGTCGTTCCATACTAAACTACCCCCCTACCCTTAACCCACCATTCCCTTGCCATTCCCCTCCCCTCCCATCCGACCTTTTTCAATTTCATATAAGATTTGTGATAAAATGGCTATTTTATAGTAATAGTGGATCCTATAAAGGTTAACGGTGGATCAAAAATAGTAACCTATTCAACACAAAAAACAAAAACTTTTTTGTATTTACAATTTTTTCTCTAAAAGTGGGAAAATTTTCATTTTATTGTATTTTAGTATAGGGGGTCCTATAAGGGTTAAAGATGGATTAATTTCTTCAAAATTTTGTCATTTAGAGAAACAAAACACGAAAAAATAGATTATTTACAAAAAAAATTGTATGGGAAGGGATCGAATGGGTGGGGAGGATTTTGCCATTCACAATACCAGTCGCCCTAGATTTTAGACATATTTATCGTGTTAACGAGCGAACGAACGAGCAATCTGAAATGTTTATTGCATATTTTTGTTGCAAAACATTCAATTCGATTTTGAAAATTTCTACATAAAACCAAAGCTTCTCTTTTATATTTCATTATTCAGTGCCCTACCTCACAATAGGTTCTTATCAACTTATCTCATATTAGGGACCTAATATACGGGATAACTAACAGTGAATCGCGTATAATTCGTGTCTTAGTTTCAAATGCATTTCCTTGCATATTATATGTACATACTTAAGTATGTATATACTTATATATTGTACTTATTTATGTATATACGCTGAAGAAACTTCATTTTTCTAAGACAAAAAATCTATACTCTTCTATAGCAATACTGTCTTCTGAGCTTACATAGATGTATAATAAACTTATGGAGTAAATAAATGAAAAGGTTCGGCATGCACAGAATTTTAAATGAAAAAAAATGTACATACATATATGAGAAAAGTTTCCTTTTCCACTGTTAAAAAATAAAAATTTTATAAATTATTTTATTATAATCTCATATCAAAATTAATTTTAACACAAAATTAGTCCATATTATAATTATGTATAATTGTATAATCACAACATTTATAATACCTTAGTCCATGGATTGAATATATCATAGTTAGATCAAAAAAATTAATTAAATCATAAATAAAACATATAATAAAAAGCTGCTAAGTATAGCTGTTCAGCTTTTAAATTGAAAAAGGGTAGTGGAAGGGTGGGGGGAAGAGTAGAGGTAGTTTAGTGTGGAAGTTGTAAAAATTTATTTATTTATTTAGCAGCCTTTTTCATATATATAAATAATTATTACTATTTTATGATCGTGTTGGATTATTTTCAACTGCATTTTCTTTTTTTAATAAATGATAAAACTTTGGTTAAAATGTCTATTTCAATATTTGTTTTGTTGAGTTTTTTTTCTATTTTAAAAAGCCGACATAATAATTTTTCAAATCTCTCGGAACGGGTTCCAACTTTTCGGTATAAATAAATTACTCATATTTCGGAAAATGTTTTAGCTACACAAATGAGACACAGGAAATGAATTGCCGCTAATATTATGTAGAGTGGTACAAGGAATTATTCGTACACCACTTTTATTAATATATTTTTTGAATTTTTAGAACAAATAGAACACCGTTATTTTTTTCTTGATTAATTTAAACACTGTTCGATCAGTTTTCAAAAAATTGCAAAAATATATTAATAAAAGTGGTATACAAATAATAATTTGTACCACATACATACATATCTTATAATATTTGTCTTATACAATTTAATATAAATTTATAAGTTCATTTTGGAAATCCAATCCATAGATAATTATGTAAAATACAGATAATATTTTAAATAAAATTAAATTAAATTGTTGGTAATACCGTAGAGTGCCGAATAGAGTACCATAATAGTGTAACATTGGTAAAATGTATATAAGTATATACTACATAAGTATATGTTTGGATCTAATCTTATTATTGCCATCGATGAGAAAATTTGAGAAAAGACAAAAATAAAGAATACCGCTGTCAAATACAAAGGTTTTGCTTAAATTATAATACTCTGACAAACTGTCAAACGACAAGATTGAGTATCAAATACAAAGAGTCAAACCATTTTCTTCTTTTCTATATATATTTTGTACTGTAGAGTGCCGCATAGTTTACCTCCCCAAAAAGTGTGCCCTGGTATATTATTTCGAGTTGTATATCAGGGTTAAAAAGTAGCATTTTCCACATAGTTTACCATGGTATTATAATCGGCACTCTACGGTATATGGATAAAACATTTCTTTAAAATTCTGTGATAACTTGAAAAATGCGCATACACATCTTTACGGATCAACTCGTTATTGACGTTTTCTATCCGGAGTTACATATTACTTCTTTTTCAGCCATTTTAATAGGATAATCTACAAACCTTTTTCATGTTTATTGAAAATCAGTAAACATAAGTTTTGCATTTTATATAAATAATCTTGACAACGTTGTTTTGTCGTTATTTTCTTAAAATATGCCTACTTATGTTACGTGTACTTGTACGTATGTACAGTACATAGGTACAAATTCAATAATAATTTGCAATATTTTTATTATGTAAATTGTTATTTTACTATAGTTCGTGCATCAAGTAATAATATAAATTACATACCTACATATATTAAGTATATATATGTATGTATAAGTAGGTATACATGAGAATATGAATTGAAATAAATATAAAATATGTAAAAGTAGTTCCTTATATTTACAATTACGTATTATTTTTCTTGTTTTCAAAAAATGTACTTATGTAGGTAACAAAAATTTATGATAATTTTGTTCATTTATATGCACAATATACTTAGCATAAAAATCAGATTTTTTTTTTTAATGAAGATAAATGCATACAAATTGATGGTTTGTTGATTTTTTTATAAGAGAGAAGATAATTTGCATTTTTTGTTTTTTTTTCATTATCCAATCATTTTCATTAACATTTTTAAGTGATTTTTGCACACAAATTATATGATGGTGTTTCGTGTTTTAAGTAATATAATATGTAGGCGTTATACATTTTGACAGTGTAATTCCGCATATACATGGTGCATGTACATATATGAAAAGGTGTATAAAGCTCAAACAAGTATGAATTGAGCATATGTACATACATACATATAATATACACCTAGACCTTTATGTACCTGCCTTCAAAATATTGCAAGAAATTTCTTCCAAACTGCTGATGACAGAGTATACCGAAACGAACAAATATAAAATTTAGATGGATAACTGTGAAATGGGATGATGACATGAATGTATAAAGTTGGAACTTATGAACAAACCTACCTACATACATACATATAAATATAATACTGTTGTATAGTATCATGTCTCACTCCAAACTCCCGCAAACTTTGGAATGGAAATGTACAATTCTGTTATGAGAAAATTTATGAGAAGCCATGCGGGCTCCTAAATAAAAACTATAGATGAATAGCGCAGTAGAAATAACAATGTCATCATGATTTATTTTTGTCTGGATTTTCAAGAATATATGTACATACATTATGTATGTACCTATGTATATATGTACATATGTATATAATGGAATGACCTTCATTAAATCTAATAGCATATTTCTTTTGTTTAGATAATTTCCATCGATCATAAGACTAATTTAGAATATTTTCTGTAATTTGTTTGATTACTTTTCTGTTGTATATACTCAGATATACAGTAAAATCTCGAAGTTCGAACAGAACAATTCCACGCCAGTTTTCGAATTTTTCGTGTTTTCGAGAGTAAAGAGGATTTATTACTTTAACCAAAAATATTGTTTAAAATCAACACACACCTATTAGCCACAAATAAATTATGATAACATTTATTATCCAGATCCTTGTAAAACCAAAGAAATTTAATATAATATACAGTAGGTGGCCAAGGAATTGCTCGCACGTAAAACGAAACAGAAAATTCTTATATAGTTATAAGCTAATTTAAATTGAAGAATCCTGTACTTTTAAAACAAAATATTTTTATTTATTTTATGTATTAAAAAATTATTATTTAGCCTTAATTATCACTTACAGAATTTCTTATATGTATATAGAGTGCATGCAATTCATTGCTTTTTGTTTTTGATAGGAGTG
>JANSTT010019820.1:0-10683 GCA_026745375.1 Platyura marginata
CAAAATTATTTAATAATTTTCGTCCAAAGTTGAAGTGCAAATAACGGAATTTTCATATTCATTGTATTCATTTCTGAGAACGGGCAAAAAAAGTTAATTGTTGTAATAAAAAACAGGACTGTGCCGTGGTCGCAATATAAATATTTTATAACTAAAATAATATTTATTTAACCAATAATAATGCACAATAAATTCCAATTTTTAATTAAACTTAATTTTAATGTACGTGTGATTGAGATGCGTGTTGAAACCTCACTAATCGTATCACATCGATAATTGTTTTATAAAGTATAATATGTAGTTACTAAATTATAAATTAGGGTGGATCGCCACAACACTCCTCTCCGAAGAAAAGTAATAAAATAATTTTTAAATATATGTATATAATGCTGACATAATTTAGAAAATAAATTGTATCAAAATTAGAGCTAAATTTTGTTAAAAAAAAAATAATTAAATTTTTTTTTTTTAAAAAAAATTAAATTTTTCTTTTTTTTAAAAAAATTAAATATTAAATCAATAATGTATGTAATGGTCTAAATCTAAATAATATATTTACAATTTAAAAGCAACCTTTTTGGTCGGCCTTGTAGATATATTGGAAAATACTTTTTCATCCAACAAAAATGCGGGTTTTAATCTATCTATCGATATGTTAAACTCTTTTTCATCAACTCGTATTTTGAAAATCTTTTCTTGCCGTTCAAGGACTTCATATGAGCCCTTATAAGGTTTGGAAAGATTTCCTTTATTAAATTCTTCTCTCAAAAACACATGTGTGCACACACGTAGATCTTGAGGAACAAAAATGTATTTTTGGTTTCTTTGGCGTTGCAAGACAGGTTTGACCCGAATGATATTATCTCTAATTTGTTTAGCAATGTCACTTGAAATTACATCGTTACGGACTTCTTCACCGGCCATAATTTCGCACGGTAAACGTAGGGGTTCTCCGTATAACAATTGGGAAGGTGCTAAACCTAAATCTTCCTTAATCGCCGAACGAATGCCTAAAAGTATCCATGGGAGTTGATGGAACTAATTTTTTGAACTGTCTGCAGCTTTTAATTGTCGATGGAATCTTTCAACCATTCTATTCGCTTGCGGGTGGTAACTAGTTGTGTGAATATGATGAGTTCCTAATATTTTGCATAGTTCTCTAAATAGACCAGATTCGAACTGTGTACCTTGATCGGTCGTCACCTCTCTTGGTACGCCAAATCGAGCTATCCAGCTATGCAGAAACGCGTTTGCGACTGTAGATGCTTGTATGTTCCTTAGAGGAACGGCCTCAGGCCAACGAGAAAAACGATCTATCATCGTTAATAAGTAAGTGTGACCATTTGATTGAGGAAGTGGACCTACCAGATCCATATGAATATGCTGAAATCTTCCTGATGGAGTCTGAAAAACACCATATTTTGACTTTGTATGTTTTGTAATTTTTGATTTCTGACAAGAAAGACAACATTTGGGTCAAGAATTTAAATCTTTGTTCATGCTAGGCCAGAAATATTTAGTCGTTATTAATTTCCTAGTAACGCGAATACTTGGATGAGATAATCCATGTATCGTATTAAAAATTGTTCTTCGCAATATTTCAGGTACGAATGGGCGATTGACTGAAGTCGAGAGTTTTTTGACTTTCAATGATATTGTTTAGGCTGATGATGGTATGATTTATGATGGAGATTTCGGACCTTGACAGAGTGTCTGCAACAACGTTTTGCTCTCCTTTAACGTAGCGAATATCCGACGTAAATTGAGAAATATACTCCAAATGTCGTAATTGTCTTGGACTTTTCTCTGACTTTGCGCATATCGCTTTTGTGAGAGGTTTATGGTCAGTGAAAATCACAAATTCTTGCCCCTCAACAAAATGGCTAAATAAATCCCTAATAATTCTCTGTCAAAAGTTGAATACTTTTGTATACTGCAAGGCCAGATGCATCAGTCATGATGCTGTAAGTAGCATTTGGAATGGGATGAGAAAGGATTGTACGATTACTTAAACTATTTTTAACTGCTTCAAAAGCTGATTTGCATTTATCTGACCAAGAAAAATCATTACAACGAGGTTTTGCCTTTGATTGTTCAGTCAGGTTATTATACAATATTGCGGTCGATTCCGCCATTTTTGGAACGAAACGGTGGTAAAAGTTTATCATTCCCAAAAACCTTTGTAATTGTTTAACAGAAACTGGAGTTTCAAAATCTAGAATAGTTTGTACTCTAGAATTAGATAATGCTATTCCTTGAATGCTTACTTCACAACCGAGAAATTCTAAAGCGTGAACGCCAAATTCGCATTTATTAGGGTTTATACTTATACCGTGTTTGCTTAATCTTTCAAAAAGAGTTCTGAGATGAGATGTTGATGTTCTGAGATGAGAGATGTTCTTCTGGTGACTTGCTGGCCACCAAGAGATCGTCAACATACGCAAAAACGAAATCTAGACCGTTAATTACATCATTTATAAATCTTTGGAAGGTCTGAGCACCATTTCTTACTCCAAATGGCATTCGCAGAAATTCAAAAAGACCAAAAGTTGTGATCACTGCCGTTTTGTGAATATCTTCTGGTGCCACCGGGATTTGGTGATACGCTCGTATTAAATCTATTTTTGAAAAAATAGTTGAACAATGAAGGTTGATACCAAAATCTTGAATATGTGGTAGCGGGTATCTATCAGCTACTGTTATAGTATTAAGACGTCGGTAATCGCCACAAGGTCGCCAATCCAAAGCATTTTTCTTTGGTACCATGTGAAGAGGTGAAGCAGTGCAAGAAGGAGAAGGTCGTATTATCCCTAAATCCAACATGTGCTGAAATTCTTCTTTTGCAATTTTTAACTTCGCCGGATTTAATCTTCTAGCACGAGAGAAGGGTAATTCGCCTGTGGTGTTTATGTGGTGAAGAATATTATGGCGAACTGGCAAATTAAAATCAGGTGTTGCCTTGATACTAGGAAACTCGTCTAGTATATTAATAAAATTATCTCTAATGGAAAAAAGTCTAGTTGACGTTATTTTCGTATATTTACAAATACATGCGACAGAAACAGAAGTGGTGTTGTCCAATAATTTTTGGCCACGAATATCTAATAATAAATTAAATTTAAATAACAAATCGGCGCCAATTATTGGGCTCTCCACAGCCGCAATGATAAAAGGAAAATGAAAATTTCTACGAAGACCTAAATTTAAAGTTAACATTTTTCTTCCATAATGGCAATAGATGCATTATTGGCAGCTGAAAGAACTAAATCTGATTTCACTTTGAATTCTTTGAAAAAATTTCTAGGTAGAACTGAAACTTCTGCCCCAGAATCTAAAAGAAATCTTATATTATTATGTATATCTAAAACAAAAAGACGGCGTGAAATTTCAGACACCTCCGTTGCCGTTGACGAAGCTGGGAAATTTAGTTTTTTGATTCGGAGTGAATATTGTTTTGTTTTTTACATGGTGGAATGCATTTTCGTGCATTTTCTCCAAAACGATAATTGTTTATGTTTGGGACGACTTTGTGACCTATTTCGTGAAAAAGATCTACTTCTTTGAGATTCATAATTACGAGATCTATTACGAGAGTCTCTTGACCCAAGTGCATCAATTTTCGAACATAGTGTCACAAGTAAGTCTTTAAGATTTGTTTCTTGAGAATTATTAGTAAGAAAATTATTACTAGAAGAAACAGCAGATACTCTAGGGCGATCACCAGCATCATAGATTTTATCCGCAATTTCAAATATCTCAGTTTCTTTATGGGTGTCCTCAATTGCAATTACACAATGTTGTATTGAATGAGGCAACTTTTTTAACCATAACTTTCGTAAAAGTTGTTTATTGACAAGATTACTATCTCCAAGTAAAGAAACCATGTGCCTATAAAATTGTAATGGTTTCATGTCACCCAAGTCAACACTATTTAAAAGAGTGTCTAACCGATGCTCCTCTGATTCACGACAACGCGATATAAGTATTTTCTTTAGTGCAGTATATCTTTCTGTTTCAGGAGGAGGATTAATTAAGATATCGGCTACAATTTCCATAGATTCCGAAGGAAGTGACGCGACTAAATAATCGTATTTTGATTTCTCAGCTTTAATGTTTTTAAGGCGGAACTGAGTTTCGACTTGTATGAACCATAGGTCTGGTCGGTTACTCCAAAAAGGAGGTATTTTGAGAGTGGAAGATAGAAAAAGAGAAGATTGTTCTGGATTTATAGGTGGCGCGTTACCGCCCCTGAACGTATTTTCTTCGTCATCCTGATACGCGTCTGACTGATTTTGATCTGTCATATTTTTCAGACAAAAGCCACTTAAAGCAAACTATGTTTTATAAATTAAATAAATTAATATGTTTCGGTAAAGTAAAAATTGACTTGATTCCTTAAGATTAGAATCTTGAGAAAATTTTTTTCAAAATACGTTTGGTTGTTATTAAATTAATGGATAGATAATTCTTATACTTAATTGTAATTTTAATAATTAATAATAATGTTATTTTGGATAATAAATTATGTGAAAATCAACAAAATACCTTGTAGGTATGTATGTAAAAATCGAATCGCAAGTTGCTAATAACAGAAGTTTTTTTTTTAAAAAAATAATAATTATTAATTCAAATGTGTATTTTTTTTTCTTCGGTAAGGCTGTGTGCTTTACAATTATTATGAATTTTTAAAGATGAGATGTTAATCACTAAAACTGATAATTAATTATTTTTTTACTTATTTCATTATTTCAAAAATAATTGAATATTTTAAAAATATACTCAGCGTATTGATCAATGATCACCAGCCAATGTAGTATAGCCAATGTAGCCAAAAGTAGTGAAGAGAAGTGCAAAGCCAATTTTTTGTGAGAGAATTGCCAAACGAGATTACTTAAGTATGAGTGCTTATGATAAGCTTTTATTATGTTCAAATTTTTAGTTGCATGTAGTATGTGTGCATTTGTGGGTATCAGTGAACCGGAACCATATATAGATGTGTGAATATTTGTATGTATATATATTGTTTGATGGTAATGTCCAAAGAATTGTTTCCAAATGGTATTTTTAATGCATACGTGTCGGCAGGACCCCAAATATAATTGATAATCATTTAAATTGATCAGAACATTTTTTTTTCTTGAATGGCTAGTACCAAATGTAATGCCCTCTGGCTAATTTTTTTTTTAATGTTTGAAAGGACGCGAGTTTATGTAAAAAGAGAAAGTACTGTGCATTATATTTTTAGGTTTTATTTTGATTTGAATAACAAAAATAAAAATAATTAATAACAAAAATAATAACAATCACCCATGCAATTTAACAAAAACGGTAGCATGCATTATAATATATTATATTAACCATTCTGAATATTTTTAGATAAAATGAATTTAATTTAGAAATTAGGAATTAATTAACCAATTTTATGTAACGACGCGTTATAAACAAAAACGATAATTTGATACTAATTAGTTTAACTAAATTGATAATTAATACGAATAAAACCAAATACGACGTCTATTTTCACAATAGATTTTCTTAATTTGCTAAATGTAGAACCTTGGCTAGACGAGAAGCAATCTTCTGAGTCATAGCACTAACGAGAAACCTGTTCAAGGAGTACATTACTAAACTAACAAAAAAAAACATCGCCATAGTGAGGGGCAAACCCTAGGACTATGGGTTACCGCGTCTTGCGACTAACGATCGGATGTTATTAAAAATATAAGCCTAACTTTACTAAAACACGCCCTTATTACTTAAGTGATTAAGTCACGTGCGCTTAACAATATGAACTGAACATCGCCGTAGTGAAAGTTAGAGAACCTTAAACCTACGGACCGCCAAAGACGTAGCAATGACCGGATGTTGGTTAAAACTTATTCATAATATTTTGTGATACTTATTGGCCATAGAAAGTATTTCTTAAATATAGGATCAATAGAAATAGACATACTGATTACGAAACTTAACTAAAATAGACATAATATTGAGTATATATTAAGAAAATGATAATAAATAAGTATGTTACGTACATATAATAAATAGAGATAAAAAAAAACGTCGATACACAAAAATCATTATGACAAGAATTGTAAATACGTCTCTGATTGAAAATTAGAAATTTATTTTTAAAGAAAAGAAAATATATTAATTTAGAAAATTGAAAACGATTAGAAATTAGGAAAATTATGAAAAATTGAATTAAATTGATAAACTATTGCAATTAGAAAAAAAGAAAAAAAATTCAGAACAATACAAGAATTTTTGTTTACGAATTTGAATGGATTCAATGTTTCATTCGTTAAAGTTACAACATAGTAAAAAAAATTATGTTGGTACTTAGCTCGTGCGGTACCAGTAAGCTTAATTACGCAAAATCGAGTCGAAAAACATAGCACAAGATTCTGCACTGAGCAAGGTCGGTAACTGTATGCAAATTGTTTTGGATATAGAAATATTCATATTCAAGAATCTTTAATAATTTAAATTTCGTTGAAATAAGCATGGACCGAGAAATACATACATGATGCATCTTTAAATTATCAATGACATCGGCGTTATTTAACAAATCGACTAATTCCCGAACCGTCATTGTTTGTATTAGAATGCTTATTATAAAAAAAACAAGATAAAATAAGAGAAAAAAAAAAAATTATAAACACCACAAAAAAAAATTTTGACAATTAAAATTAAATCTACCTAGAAAAAAAAGGTGATTTCTTTTAATTTTGTTTCTTAAATCACTTTTGACATTCAAATAAAATATCATATGTAAACGTAAACAAATAAATTAATAATTTAACATGAAAGAAAAAAAAATCAGCTGGCTTATAAATATTAAATACCTATTTAATAAATAATAAATTTTTCTAATATATTTAATTTGTTATTAAATTTACGTGCTGGACAAAAACAAGAAAAAAAATTTGCCTAATTAAAAAAATCGTTCATTGCAGAAACATGCGAAATCTAAACAATGGGCGCCAATGAGTATGTTTTGGTTATTTTAATAGATATATGTATGTACATATGAATATTAAATTGCAGGCATAAGAAAAAAAAATTCGCTAAGCCAAATTATAATATTCGTTTAATATTTGGTTTTATATATTGAATAATAATTTTAATAAATGAAGGAAAACTAATTATTTTACGCGTTTTTGGATACTGAACACTAAGAAAAATATATAAATATCTATATCTATAGATACATTTTGTAACGGTCAAGTCTTTCGACCTGACCGCCGTTGACGAGAGAAGACCGCACATCTTGTGACCGACTAGGTCAGGGACATGAGCAGGGTGGGGTGTTGGCCTCTCTCGCCACCGACAGATAGTCGATGTGCAGGGAAGGTGGGAATAGGATGGGTGGGTGGCAGTGAATAGGCAGGAGGACGCTTCACCTAGCTGTGGCCGCGTCCCCGCCGCACCATGGCGAGATCAGCCCTTCGTTTTCGGAGGTCTACTCCGTCATGTTCGAAGAAAGAGAAAAAAAATTTAAAGATAAAGTAACAACGGACTATTTATTACCGTATCCGAACAACAGTTAAATAAGTAAAATCAGTTAAATAATAATAATTAAATTAAATCAAATCAGTTAAATAGTTAAATCAAATCAGCCAAATAGTTAAATCAAATCAGTTAAACAACAATAATTAAATTAAATCAAATCAGTTAAATAATTATAATAAAGTTAAATTTACTCAGTTAAATAATTATAATAAAGTTAAATTTACTCATTTAAATAATTATAATAAAGTTAAATTTACTCACCCGACCTCTTCTACCGGAGCAACTGTGGCGCCATAGTTTCCCCCGATGTACACTATAATGGTTGAGTGGCAAGAAAAATGTACAATAAAATAAATTCTAATAATAACCAGAATTACAACTACGCCGGTTGGGTGGTACAAACACAGCAAAACAAAACTCCAGAAGATGTACGATCAAGATGTACGTTGGGTGGGCCAAGCACCGCAACGCAAAGTAGAATTCCAGATAACAGCTGATAAGAAAATTCGTCGTATCCCGTGTTGGGTGGATTCAGCACCTCAATACAAATATCCAAAAAAATAGCGGGATCAAAAAAATAAATTCGACGTACCACGTGTTGGGTGGACTCAGCACCTCAACACGAAAATCCAGAAAATTAATGTGAATAAAATAATTCGTCGTGTCACGTGTTGGGTGGACACAGCACCTCAACACGAAAGTCCAGTAAATAGATGGATTGGATAAAAAAAATCGCCGTATCACGTGTTGGGTGGACCCAGCACCTCAACACGAAAATCCAGAAAAAAATGCAAAAAAGAAAATTCGGCGTATCACGTGTTGGGTCGGCTCAGCACCTCAACACGAAAATCCAGAAAAATGTGAATAGGAGAATTCGTCGTCTCACGTGTTGGGTGGACTCAGCACCTCAACACGAAAATCCAGTAAATAAATGCGAATAACCAAAATCGTCGTACCGCGTGTTGGGTGGTTCCAAGCACCTCAACACGAAAATCCAGAAAAGAAACAAAGTGAATATAATAATTCGACGCGTCACGTGTTGGGTGGGCTCAGCACCTCAACACGAAAGTCCTAAAAAAGTTTGACCTTATAAGAAAGGGAAACAAAGAAAGAAAACCTTGACCGAAAGAAACTAACCTCAAACTGCCGGCTATACTGCACGCGACCCCCTTGGCGCCGATATGGGTGGATCTCCACCGCTTCCTTTCCTTTTTTCTTTTTATTTCGTTTTTTCCTTCCTTTTTTTTCGCACTCACTTCTCCTTACGTTATATATATTTTTTTTTCTTTTTCCAATATAAATGTGGAAAGATATATATTATTTTTTCTTTTTTTTTTTTTTCGCACCACGCGTCTGTGACGATTCACTTTTGTACGGCTAGTGAACAAGAAGGAAATAACAAAATGGCAGGGCAGGATGTCGATCCTCACGTGATCTCGCAGAAGCGACGTGCCGTTCTCTCATTGGTCAGAAGAAAATTACCCGATGTGATCGAAATTAATATCCCGTAGACAATTGGACTAATTGAAATAAATCCCCAAGAATTAACTAGGTTAAGTGGGGCAACTTGAAGAAAGAAAAAAAAAAACAAAACAAAATTTAACCGATGTTGACATAAATGTCAAAGAAATTTGGGGAGAAGTAAACAAACGTGAAATTGGAATGCGAGAACGACTCGCGACTTCGTTGTACCGCGGAGGCGCAAAAACCGGCCCTACAATTTATATGTTAATTACTGCACAAACATTAATCCTTTAGTGACGTAAATTTGATGAACACAATAACAGCATATTGTATACGTATAAATAAATATGCAAAAAAAAATTATATTTTCTATTGAACATTTTAAATAATTCTATGACGGCAAATTTAATAATGTAAGTTGAATTTAAAAAAAAATTAAAATACACTTTATTTTGAAAAAATTTTTTTTTTTTTTAAAGGACGAATAAAAATTAATAATGTAGAGGTTCACAACAATAACGAAAATCACAATAAATTATTAATTAATAAATTTTCAGATTTTTTTTTTTTTTTTTTAGAGTTTAACGCGTGCGCACTGTGTTCATGAAACTAACTAGTACATGTATTAACTAATCGCATGCAGCTTAAAACGATGTACACAGACAATACAATTACTTAACGGGTACTAAATTGATGCAATGCAGATATTTTAAATACAAAAATAACTAGTTTTTTTTTTATGCGCAATGCAGATATTTCGGTATACTTAAATGATTAATATGTAAATTAAAATAAATATGTATTGGTACTGCGGAATTGCGATAATTTAAATTTTAAATATAAAAACTATTCTAATTGGAGGTTTTTTTTTTTTTTTTTTTTAAATGTATGACGTAAAATATTGGAAATACGTAATAACTGAAAATTCCTTTATAATAACATGCACAGTAACGAGAATTATTAATTTTTTTTTTTTTTATTATATTAGGTATAGAAAAAAATGTAAGCAAAAATTGTAAAATAAAATTTTGGATATTTTTAATTTTTTTTTTTTTTTAAATTATTTTTAACGATAAGTGACACGGTTGAGCCCCCAAATGTAATGCCCTCTGGCTCGCTAGGCACATTACATACGTTTCTTAAAACTAAGAATAAATTTAATTAAAAGAAGCGCTTTAACTTAAAATGAAATTTACTTTATTCAAAAAAACACTTAATATTAATTCTAATGGAAATGAGGAAAAGGAACACGTGTATAACATTTGGTACCTTTGTATATGTCTTCTTTTGTATGTTTCTTCTTTATCTGTATCTTTCCAATGTTTTTAGTAGTTATCGTTTTCTTCTAATCAGAATGCAAGCTTAATCGTCCCAACGTCCTTCGGTAGTGAATTTTTATGTTACGTGGCACTTTATTCTATGTTTTAACTTTGTATCCTTATATTATTTATGTGTATCCTAATATTATTTTATCGTGTTAATATCACGTCTGGTCGCTTCTTCTGCTAGCGATCGACTCCTCGTTTTGCATCGATCTCAATTCTTGACTAGCGCAAATACCCCATTTTTTTCAAAATGAAAATACAGGAATGGATTTAGACGGACAGGACAGATAGAGGAGCTTTTATACAAATTACAAATAAGCTTAAATAATAATAATAACAACATCGATAGATACAAATAGTTTAACAATATGGAACGAACCAA
>JANSTT010019821.1:0-112491 GCA_026745375.1 Platyura marginata
TTTTGCTAAACGACGCCCCACGAAAATGGCGAAAAAAATGTTTAATACGAAAAATAAAAAAATTTCGGATAAGGAGTTCATAATGCTAGCAGGTAACCAAACCCAGAGATGGCGCTGCATGTACCGTTTTGAAATTGAATTTTTGGAAAATCCTTATTTATCGAAATATTTTCATGAAAATTAGTACGTAGGGGTTTTGAGGGATGGCCGTTCTAATGGCGTTATCAGTTTTTCGATATTGACATCTACACGATCTTTACCTGAAATATTGCTGAAAATCTTCATAGATGATTCTTGTTGATCTTTTCCCTGAAAAATGTTCTTCAATGTCTTTATAGACGTTTCTGGAAGATCTTTAACTGAAATCCATGTAAAGACGAATTTTTAAGTTTCTCCCATTTACTAAAAAAACATTTTCTTTTAATTGTACGATTTACATTTCAATTACATTGTCTGTTTATTTTTTTTTTTTTTATTATTCCTGGCCATCGTCGAGTTTTTATGTGCTCCAGAGGCTCCATATCG
Organism: Platyura marginata; assembly: GCA_026745375.1. Taxonomy (NCBI): domain Eukaryota; kingdom Metazoa; phylum Arthropoda; class Insecta; order Diptera; family Keroplatidae; genus Platyura; species Platyura marginata. The sequence goes on from JANSTT010019821.1 coordinate 526, forward strand.
ATCCAGTTAAAATATCGTAGATGTCTGACTGTAAGTTATAAATCGAAGAATTTCCAAGAAATTCGACAGAGGCTATATGGAATTAAAAATATTAGGCTAGGTATGTAGGCAGGAGAGGGGATTTAATTAAAAATCGATATTATTTTTCATAATTTCATATATATATATATATTTCATCAAAATTGTATTATTAATAACATTTACATAAATATAAACTAATAACAAATTTAAATTCAGAATTATCACAATTAAAATTTTAAGCTAACTTAACGTTTTATTTAGTTTTTAAATATATATAATATATAAGTATATAATGTGTGTATGTGTGTGTGTGTGTGTGTGTATTAATTTTATTGATATTACACTAAATGGTTTTTTTTTTCTTTTTTCTTAAAATTGCTATACTTTTAGAATTTTCAAATATATATATATATTTTTATATAGGATTAATTAACAATTTGTTAAAGTGATCGACTTTTTATTTTTTATTTTTTTTTTTATTTGCTCATAAAATATTTTTCATTATTCATATTTAGATGTAATTTGCTTTTTAGATATTTTCAATAAAAAAATATTTTTATTTTTCTTAACATTTTTTATATAATTTTTTTTTTTTATTTGATTGTATACTCTTTTTTTTAATGCTTTGATATTTAATACTTCTAAAGTGTGTTTTTTTTTCTCACTTCTATTTTTATCGAAGCACTCTCTCTCTCTCTCTCTCTCTCTTTGTTTCTCTCAATATTAATTTTTTGATGATCTTCTTATAACGTTCATTTATTAAATATATTTATTTTTTTATTTTTTTTTTTATAGTTTTTTTGAATCAATTTTTTGTTTTACAAAAATAGGTACAGCGCCTCTTGTGTTACAAAGCGTTACAATTTTGTAGAAATTAGTTTTACTAACTAACTACACATCTTGTTACAATAATTGGTTAGCAGGTATAGTTTGATTTTCAGTCTTGTGAAAATTAAAGTTCAAAATTAATTTTTTTTTTTTTTGTTATGGTTAAGTAAATAAAAATACATAAAAAGTGCAAAAAAAAAAAAAAATTGATGATTGATAAAGTAGCTGGAAATTAGTGTTCTGCCGCATTTTTGGATCTTTTTTTTTAAAGACTCTCCTATAAGATAATGAATTTTTGACCTACACACGTTGTTATTGAGAAGATACTTTGAATGCCATAATGTATGGATTATGGAAGGATTCGATTTACAAAAAAAAAGAAGAAAATCTTGGCAGTAGGTATATAACTATAAACGACATTTTGAATCTGTAGATCAATCAGTTCAATTGGAAAAATGTCAAAAGAGCGTTTTCGTATCAAAACGACCAATGACCTCTTTCCAAATCGAATAATTTTGACACAATTTTCCCCCATTTACTATGGAAGGGCCAAAAAAGGGATAAATTCCAAACAAAAAATCAAATTTCATTTTTGAAAAATTCAAAATAAATACTAAAAGACGAAATAGATCCAGACACATATACATCGTTAGATTCGTACATTCCTAAGCTTTAATTTGCGTCTAAAGACTAAATTCCAATCCCTCGATTTTTAAAAAATCTTTTACTGATATGGTGTTTTTTGAATTAGTTTTCTTTGTAAAATTTTCATCATGTCGACCAAATAATTTCTTCCCGATAGATATTCGAAGCAGCTAACTAGAAAAAATCAGTTTCCGGAACAAAGGTCCCGTAGTTTAGGAGATATGAACTTTTACTGAAAACCTAAGAAATATGCAATGAAAAAATTGGGAAAATCTAAAAAAAAAAAAATATTTCCCCAAATTTCATAAATTTTCAATTGATTTGTGAAGATTTCAAGTGATTTGTATACTTAACGACCAGATAGATCCAGACATCTATAGATCGTTGGATTCGTACAAGCCTTAGCTTTAATTTGGGAGTGAAAAAGGAAGATGTCAAATTTGAGGTAGAACCAAATAAAACCATGAAATTCATTCAGACAGAGCAGAACAAAAATTCGTGATAGTCGCCAACCAAGTAACAAACTTAAATCCTGAAGGAAAACCGCTTTTAGCAGATCTGGCTATTGGCGGATAATATTTGTAGATCCAAATCTTCTATAATAGGAGTGAAATTTCATTTTCCTATTTTAGCACTGAGCTGATACTCCATATTTCGTCAAAAGAATGAATATTAGAAAAGATGGTGTGACATCTGAGTTGTTTGGTCTCAAGAAATATGCCCGGCATAGATTCTGTAGTTTTAAGAGTGTCATAGTAATTGGAAGACTAAACGTATTGATAATCAGAATTTTACAGTCAATATTGAAATAGTCCGTCTTTTTTGGCAAATGGAAGACCTGAACTTAAGATTTTAGACATTTTCGTATGTACGTGTGAGTCAAAGAAATTCAGTGACAGCAGAATTATTTGTTGGAATATGAAGTAAAAAAAGCCATGTCAATCTACCCTCATCCGACCATATATGAATTTTTGGAAACTATAGCAGCACAGATGGATGGGCACAACATAAATAATTTTCTTAAATCAATTTTGTTGTTGCTTTATAATATCCAAGAATATAAAACAAAAATCACTACTCCTGAAACTATTTATTGAAAGCCTCTTGAGCTCGTTTCTCCCATTCTGCACGTCTCTGCAGAATACCTTTAAATTCGGATTCTTCTCTAGTTTCAGACTTTATTGAGCTTTCATTTCCAACGGTAGCACCACTTGTTGTATGTCTAGCATTGTTATTGTTCCCATTTCCGTTTATCGTATTCGCATTGTTATTATTCTCCGACGATGGATTTGTTACGGATGCAAAATATAAATTTCTGTGTGATTCAATGGACGCGGAGGTGTTCCGAAAATTATTGGCAAATCGATTTGGTGTAATGAATGGCTTTGCTGAATTTATGTTATTCTTACGGAAATCCACATTGGAGACGGTATTTTCTTTTCTCATCATTTTATCGTCATTGTCTTTCTTCAGTCCACTGCCACTGTTTGACTTTTGTTGCGAACCAACTTCAACCTTTGTCAATTTATCTAATTTCTCTTCGCTAGACGATTGATTTTCTTTGTCGCTATCTACATTTGCCGATTTCGCCTTTGAACTGAGCTTCTCCGAATTTTCGTATAGCTGAAATTCATCTCCGTCTTTTAGCTTTAGCGATCGTCTCGCAAAAACTTTCATTAGCTCGGGCGTATCTTCGTTGTTGTTCTTTATATTTGACAAACCAAACGATTTTTTGCGTAAAACCACAACATTATCATCGTCCAATGACGGTTTTCTAGATTCCACTTTCGTTTCTTCGGTAAATGATCGTTTCCGTTCGGCTTTCAATTCTTCAATTTTCTTTTCGAATTTCAGCTTTTCATCGGACACCGATTTTCGCCGTTCAATTATAACGCCATGTTGATTGTCGTCGGGTGAGATTTTGTTCTTTGTAATGTCGGTCATTGAGCTTGACGAAGCGGTACGAACAAACAGTCTTTTGGATGGTGATTTTGAGCTAATACCTGATACACTTTCAATGGATTTGGTTAGATTGGCGTCTTTGCTAGTATCCGAAACTGGAGGAACTGGCGGTTTGTGATGTTCGGTAATCTCAACGCTTTCGCTGCTAAATCGTCGTTTTTTGGCTTCAGTTTCTTTTGAATTTTTCGTATATACAACGTGACTCTTTGGCCGGATAATTGGATCGATACGATTTAGTTGAATTTTCATAAATTCCGGAACTTTTTCAGTTTCCATTTCGTCTACTATTAAGCGTCGTATTGGTGGCGTTGTCGGTGTTGTCGGTGTTGTCGGTGTCGTTGGCGTTGTTGGTGTCACCGGAGTTGTTGGCGTTGGCGGAAGTTCTTTATCTACCCAAAAATCATTTGCTAAATCGATAAAATCATCTTTATTCGAAATGGAGTTTATCGATGTTATGGACACATTGTGTCCGGATTTTATTTCAAAAATATCGGTAGTCGATGATTTCTTTAGAACCGTGACAAATGATGATTTCATAATTTTATCAATATTATCTTCAATTTGGGTGATATTTTGGGTGCCCGGAGTCGAGATTGTTGTCGGTGACTTGGATGTTGTTAAAATGATATTTTTGGTAAATGAACCGGCATTCACGCTGTGATCATCGTCTCGCGACTTAATTAAATTGTTATCGTTAATCTCAAATTTTAGTTCAGTACTTTTGCAATTATCTCTATAGGAATATCCCATATCCGGTTTGACACTAAGAAATTTTGGTTTTTCCAATTTTCTGGCAAAAGACAAGTCTGGCAAACTGGGCATATTGCTGGTCGTATTTAATTTATCTGACAAACTCTCCGTATATACTCGAAAACTTTTCGATTTTTCGACAGCCTTTCGTCGTGGTGACTCTGGTGCGTCCGGTCTTGACTCAATTTTTGACATTATACCGGTAAATTTACCGGCTCGAGATTTCAAATCTTCTGGGCATGACGTCCGGTTTGGTGGTGACAATGAATGAAATGTCTCATCGCTAGAGTGTTTCTTGAATTTCGGTATTAAAGTCTCGTCACTACGGTACGGACTGACTTTAATGTATTTACTGTCATTCGGTAATATATCGTCGTCTCGCTTTAAATCGGTTGCAGTTCCGTTGAACACAATTTTATTTGTTGGCCTTGGTGAATGACCAAACGATTTGGCACCTTCTATGGATGGTGATTTTTTAGGCGATTTTGGAGGCAGTTTTTCGGTCAACTTTTCGTGGTCGTTTATTATTTCTGGTGACAATGTCTCAACGGTGATTTGTTCGAGTTTTGGTGAAATCGAAATTTCCTGTGGAAGAACTCGTTGCCTGGATGCAGGACCCGATCTTGGTTTATCCGTTTTTGTTATTGGTTTTGGTTTCTCGGGCAGCTCATTTGGAAGATATGTATTTAGTGGAGAACACGTTATCGATGGTTCATATGGCTTAGTTTCAATAATTAATTTTGGTTGTGCTACATATTCCTCTATTGAGAATGTCGGATCTTTTTTAAACAGCGTTTTATTGATGGCCAAAGGATCAACAACAGTTATGGCCGGACCCTTTTGTGCATAGCTTCCATCAACATCAATTCTCTTGTGTAATGGTTGTTCGAATAAATGTTTGTCGTCAAATCCGTCTCTTTCGTCTGGCATTTTCTTTTTCTTAGTACTTCGATTGAGCAAACGTTTGAAAAATCCATCTTCCGTTTTTCTCTCTAATGTCGAAGCGGCACTGACATTGGCCACATTTTCTTCTCTATCAACGTCAACACTGTTTATGGTGATTTTATTTATTAGCATTGATGACAATGGTATTGTTGTTTCAGTTGATGGTGGTATTGTCTCTTTTTTTACCGTTATCGATTTCGAAACTGTTGTTTCACTAGATGTTGAATGATGTTCAAGCAGTTTTGGATTGATACCAGGTGGCAGTGATCGAGATTTATGTTTTGTTGAAGTGCCTAAAAATTAAAAAAAAATTATTATCAATATGAAAAATTCAATATTCGAGGATCGTTGGTGTGTCGACGTACGCGTTTTTAGAAATTTAAATACCTACGCAACAATTTAATGTTACAAAATGGGTTAAACAATTTAGAGGTGCCGCTATAAGGAAGATTAAATTTTAAACAAAATATAGTCGTCTTCTCCAATAATATTCTGATAAAATTAATTAAGTTCGGGTTTTTTTTCTATTCATTTTAGAAGATTTAAAATTGACTCGGTATGTTTCTTCATCTTAACTTTAAAATAATCTTTGTTAAAGAATAAAAAATATTTACCTGCTACTTCAAGCAACGAAAGTCTTAGTGAATCTTCATTTACTTCCGGAGTGGATGGTAAAATATTGCTCTAAAAAAAATTAGACAAATATTAACAATAAAATAACCACACGAAAATCTTCAAAAAGTTATTACTTCAATTGGTTTCCGATGTCTGGTTGGTCCTTTCTTTTTGGGACGAATTGCCATCTTGTGTCTGGCAGCCGAATGACTTAAACGCACACCAACCGACGAAACTGACATATCCAAATCGACCTCATCCGATGATTTCGATGTATCGTGTGATGAAAATTTACTGGACCCAAAACTGATATTTCCGGGTCCAGCAGCACCAACAGCAGCCCCAATTGAACAGTCATCATCCATATCCGAACTGGCCATACTCAGTAGACTCAGTGAACCTTCACTTTGGTTTATTGTATGATCTTTTCTTTGGGGCGTTGTTGGACTACGTGGCAGTCCCAAATCTTCATCAGATGCATCTGGACGATTTCGTCGTTTCCGCAAAGCATCTACAAGTTCAGCCTGAAATATAAAAAAAAAAAAAAAATTAAAAAATGTAAATTACATTTTCATATTGAGTATCCCGCGCTAATGAAACGCATCCGCTGTTCCATTAAATACCGATGTTCGGTGTAATGTGATAATTTAAGTAATTTTCAAGTATTATTACAAGTTAACTACATACTTATGTATGTACATTGTACACTGTGCACAGGTACCTACCAACCAACTACTTATATACATTTCATCCATATTTAATGATAATTACAGAAAAAAAAATGCTGACCACGAAAATTTTACTTTTTTTATGGATAAAAAATTCAAGAATATATTTTAAAAGTAAACAATGATTTAATCACACTGTACCAGTACTTGTTAAATATCTTGAAGCTTAAGTAAATGTAAATGTTTTCTAGGGTTCAAATAAAGTTTTTCAACATAATGATGGCGCAGGTTTTGGGAGAACTTTTGGTTTTTGTTTTTAAGAATATACAAAATAACCAACAGGAATAGATAGAAACAAATTATGACGGTAGCGTTGGTACGGGTTTTGTACTGTCCATAATATGCACCGCAGAAATTTTTTTTTTTTTTCAAAATGGTTTTTTTTATCCGTTCGTCCGTACGTCCGCCTAAGATCAAAATTCAGGCAAAACTAGAGCATTTTTTATGACAATTTCATTCAGTAATCCTAGAGTAAATTTTGTAAGCAAAGCAATTGTAATTTCTTGATTTACTCAAAATATATTCGGAATAGAGAAAAAATGAATATGACAAAAACTATAGAGAATAAAAAAATAAATATTTTTTAATATAGACCAAAAAGTTCCATGACCAACCGTTATGGTGCTGCTATCATTTTTATAAAAATTTCTATAGTTTTTCAATATTTGTATTCAATTTATTTGTTTGTAGAGAAAAAATAGCGAAGGACAAAATCAAAGATAAGAAAAAAATTAGAATTTCTCTAATAGACGGAAAAATTCTAAACTCAACCGTCAAAAGACTAGAGTTATATTTTATCCATTTGAAACACTTATTACCACTCCATACGAGTGTATTATACATAATCAGTTAAACTGACTATTATTTTTTTTTTAATATTTCATTATTATAATTATGATGAATAATTGATGATGATTGAGCAATATGATCAAAACCAATGATGAAACTAATAACTAAACAATAAATGAAATTGAAGAAATCGAACAATTACTTACACATTACTTAATGTAAACTATAATTTACTACATTTCATAACAAATAATTCATTTTTGTGGTTATCTCATAGCTAAATGTAATTATATGGGAGTTTTTTTTTTTTTACTCTCGTTCAAAACTTTCAATAATATCAAATCAATTGATATGCAGCATCACGATTTCAAAGTTTATATTCAATATTAAGTTGAAGTACTATCGAAATATGCGACATTAAAATACACAAATGACTGGATAAAGATGAATTTTTATCCTGGAAATTCATTGCAAATCACAAAATTCCTTTTTATTGTAAATTAATGTGATGAACAAAATTTGCTCATGTAGCTCCATACATCATATAATTTAGATATTGGATACAATACATTGTAGTACGGAGTATTTGCTGATGTCACCGAATGTCATCAAAAATCAAATTACACAATTTTATTTGATAATAAAGTTCAGTACCTCTTGTATTTCACTGTAAACTAAATCCATTGCGGGTCAAACAACAAATATAAGTAAAAATTAAATAAATAAAAATCAACAACCAACTTTTGTTAATGATTAGGTACTATTTTCGTATGACTGTGCCGTAGCACTAAAATTCTACCAATAAATTCTTTGATGTTAAATTGAGCATAAACAAAATTGTTTTTATAATTTATTTACACTTAATAATATTCAAGGTAAATAATATACATTTAATATTATGTACATTGTTCGTATGCACATTAAAAACTACATATCTACTTACCAGATATAGGAGAGAACGGGGTATATAATTGCTAATATATGAAAGTAATTTTAAATTAGTTATAACTAAACCTAAACTAAAGATTAGATTAATCAGTGCAGAAACTGTCAGAAACAGGGTGGCACTTAAAAAAACGTTAGAACACTCCTAGCTGGGAGACGGCACAAAATACTAGGTGACTTCAACATAAAAGATCTAGAAAATATTTCAAAGCGCGTCTCAAAGTGTTCTATGCTGGGTGCATATGAGCAACACCACCCTAATCTAACCTAAACTCACAACGCAAGCTCTTTTTTATCTATATAAATAAATGAAGTTTAAATTTGAGTTTAATTCAATTCATTAAAAATGAGTAATAGAAGAAAAAAATAACAATATTTCTAATTCAAACTAATTAGCCAATTTATATGAGACACAATATGACACCCGAATAATGTACGCCATTTATGCGATTATAAATTATGCTAAACAACCCACAAATTGACTAAACAATATGAATGTCGATAACTATCAAAAAGAGGTTTATGAATTATTTGGCTTTATCTTTATAGTCTGTCAGTGGCACACACTACAATAAACCCAATGTCTCCTATTATTGAATAGAACACTACCTACGCGTTAACACATCATACCTACTAACATTGTGAGTACCTACTGATATTAGTTTTTTTTCTTCAATTTTGTATTTGTTTTCAAATTTACATTTATAAACATAACAAATGGAATTGGTTTTTAATACAAACAATTTTAAGTGTGCAATCAAACAAAATCAGAAATGCTATATTTACACAGTGATATGTCATTTTTATGTATGTATTAGTGTGTAGTATTGGAGAAATTTAACATTTGAAACAGAGCAGTTAATAGATTACGGAACAATTTTAAGGTGTTGCTCAACGTAACATTTAACGTTCAAGAAGATACAAGAGAGATAAATTAATATGTCACCTCTATCGCGACAAGGATACAAACTCTCCACAGATCCTCAATTTTAAGCCGAACTACAAAAGGGAAAAATCTTCCGCCTCTACATATAAATATTTAGATAAAAAATTACCACTAGTGTCGACGTAAAAAATTTGTCGCAAGCCTGATCAGAGAGTCTCTCTGTTTCTCTCTCTCTCCATTTAGAATGGAAACAAACAATTTGAAATTTGGCTCAATTGCAACTTTATGTTTATATTAATCACAAAATAACGTTATTCTGGCCAAAACTTTGAATGAAAACTCAAGGAAAGCATGATACAGGGAAAATGGAGGGTGTGTAACAACAAAAAAAATGGAATTTATGACCTGAGTTGATTAGCCAATAGCCATTTTAAAAAAAAAATGTCTATAAGATTTTTATAATTTATCATATTTGTAGAGACCTAAAAGAAAAAAAAAACATTTAAATGGGACTCCTTCCTTGTGACGCATATTTCTGATTTCACTATCTGCGAATCAAAGAAATAAAAACACAAATCATATGGAAAAAATGTCTTTGTACAAAAATATACAAATAAATAAATTATTGACATGTTGAATGTTGTATGGTAAGCACAAAACATAATGAAAATATCGCAAATTTTATCAGTTTGCTGTTTCCGGGCGTGGTTGGCGTAGTTTCCGCTGTAATGTATATGACACACTTCTATGTACATAGTACGTGTGTATTATATATATTCGATAAATAATTTTTGGTTCAACGATATATAAACGGTAAATTCTGACATATTTATTTTTTTATGGACAGAATATGAAAATTACCTTACTGATAAATCATAAGTTTTTTTTTTTTATCGTTGATTCGATATGGTATCATTAGACACAATAGGCACAAAGTAATAGAAAAATTGTATGCAAGTTTCATATCAATCGATATTGTGTTTGAGAATTCATATAGATAGTATGTAAGTCTGTCTGTGGCTTTTTTCTGGTATTAGAATATAAAAATTATTTGTTCTACACATTTAGCGTAGCTTAACTAATTTAATCCATTGGGCAGAAATCTCATATACGATTTTAGGGTGAAAATCAGTTGTTTTATTCAATATAAATTGACAATTTTATATTGAAGACCCCACTGTTTTATCTACGCTTCGCCACTGATTATATGTAGATACAAATGTTTCCTCATAAAACTACAGGGATTTCAGTTGAAAATAATCTGGATATAGATTCGTAGGGAACATTTCCAGCAGAATTTACAATTTTTGAAAGTAATTTTTACTATAAAATTGAAGGAAGAAGACTGAATTTTAATTTTAGCCTGTATTTACTATATGTAATTAAGAAAACAAATTACTGGTTACTGATGGTTAGTAGTTTGTTCTATTATTGGAAAGAATTTGTGACACTTAAAGATGTCAGTTGATGATTAAATAGATTAGACATAAATATGTTATTAAAAACCTATTTGTATAATAACTAAAACCTTATAAATGTCAAACTAGTAACGACTGTATAATTTCTAATTATAAACCAAGAATCCAAGTTTTTAATTATGATTTCTAACTTAAAGCAATTACCGAAAATAAAAACTCACCCCCAATTTTGTTTACTTTACCCGTTTACCGTAGTTGAACGCTTTTGTATACTAAAATAATCATAATAGAAAATTAACCCAATTTTCCGTATGACCTGATTTTCATGATTGTAATTTTTTATGGAATATTAAGTATTTTAAAAAAAAAATTGTATACAGGTAAGACAATATTTTCCATAACAAATTGAATTGTCTTTTGAGAAGAAAATTTTACGGACGAAAAAAAAAAGCAAATTAATATCAACAATTAATTAAAATTTTGTTTTTTTGTTTTTTAATTTCTTAGCTTTTGTCTTTTTTTTCTACTGGCTTGGCATTACATTGATTTTATAATTCATTTCAATCTCCAAGGTGTCTGTCGATTTCTTTTTATTGCTCATCCTTCTCTTATATTGCTGATGAATTCGGATCAAATACTTAATTACTGGCGTATTGAAAAGTTGTAATTAAGTTTTTTTTTTTTCTTTATTACATAAAATTTAATTATATTACAGTTATATGTACATAAAAAAGCTACTGTATTTTTATTATTTTTATAAATACAAGTGAAGGTTGATAATAAGTATCTTTTAAAAATACGTAGGTGAATGAAATCATAATTTTTGTCCAATCTTAAAGTATCACAAATTTTTTTTGAGAAAAATACCTATGACAAAAAAAATTACAATTTACTATTAATGAAGACTAAGGAAAACGGAAGTGTGTCCGAAAACTATTTTTAAGATTATAAGCTCTACACATAATGGTTCAATTCTACTGGGATCTTTAGCCCAACTTATAACAATTCAATGGAATACATATTTTGACTAGACATCTACATTGAAACACCCTCCATTATAGATGTTATATCAAAATGACCTGATAATCTTTGAACGGTAGTAAAACAAACTTCTTTCTCCTTTTTCTCTGTATATGAAAGAAGTGGAATTGCGTATAGTAAAACATTTGTTTAATCCCTAAGATTCTGTGATTAATAACCCCGATATCAAACTTCATAAAATAACTAAAAGAATGAGAGGAGAAATATTTGGAATAAAATTAATAGAAATTATAAAGAAAAGATTTTCCATAATAGAAGTTGGGTGAAATAGTTGTAGTTTAACAAAAATGACAGAAAAAGGCTTTACCGGTTAACAGCCTTTTCATCATTATACAGAATACTTAAAAAAAATATGTCATAAAAAGTAGTATAACACCCCCCCCCTCGTAAAATTTTATTGGACATTAATTGTTTTTATACTGATGAATTTATGATATCTCGTACTAATTACAATAAATAAATAAGGAAGTAAGTACCTAGTCGTCCAAGTTAAAGACATAAATAAAATATATATATATCATAAAAATAATCTCAACATATCCTACTTCCTACTACATTACAATCAAATGTCTGGCATTTTTCGGATAACCATTGATTTGTAATAATTTTTGCTTCACTACACTTTATTGTTGGTATTTGGAAATTGACATATAAATACTTTTGATTGGTGGAAAAATATATCCACTCAGTTGTTAACGTTATCGTATTGATGTTATATATGTATATGTAGGGAATGTTGAAAAATACAATTCGAATCTCATATTGTACATATATCGAAAAAATACGCTCAAAAAATTGCTTTCAATTACAAATGGATTAACAATTAAAAATCGTTTTGTAACAAAGAGGATATTTGAAGATTCCGATTGATTAATCAAATGTCATAAAATTGACAAGCCGAACAAGTCGAAATTGTCTACAACAAATGTTTTATTATTTGCTTTAAATAAGAGCTGGACACATTTTTGTCGTTACAACAAGTGCAAGAAATGTCTTCCTTAGTTTTTTAGCGGGTTGTGATTTACCCTTAACCAAAAAAAAAAAAAAATTGTAAACTAAAAATATTCCCTAATAAATGAAGAAGGGGGAATAGTACGAAACGATGATAAGATATTGATGAGAAAATATTGAAGATGAAGCGAGGAAGAGTAGCAGAATAAGAAAAAAAAAACCCAAAAAGAGTGAAGAATATCTTCCAATAACTAAAAAATTTCTGATCCTCCACCCTTTCACCTTCTTTCCATTTGTCTGTGACAGTAAAATCAATATTAACCCCACATCATTGATTACATTTTTGTCTAAATGACCAAATAATAGAAGTTTTTGAGGGGGGGCACATAATTTCTACAAAATCACTAGAAAATGGGTTACATTTCACTTCTAGCCTCTTTTTTTTTCTCACCATTTAATAACTGTTTCTACACACACACACACACATCAGATAGGTAGGTAATCCATAAATTAAAAGAGGCATCAGACAAACTATAAATTTCATACGATTAGCGACTGTAGCACTTAACATTTAATTTACTTCTTGATGGCAATTATTCTCCGGGGGCTAATAATGAAGAAAACAAGTTCAAATCAAACAATCTCCTTGCTTATAAGTTTGTATTCTTATATAGTTAAGTAGAGAAGAAGGCAAAAAAAAAAACAAAAACAAAAAAGAAAAACAAAACCCCAACAAAACAGAAATTTTGCGACTTTAAGCATATCATGAAAATGTCCAATGTACAATGGCGCTTTATAACGGGTTCTCTCTCTCTCTTTCTCTATTTTTTTTTTATTGATCATGCAATATTGAATATTATAAACAAAACCAGCTATCTTTAAAAAACCCAAGTGATGCTATTTATTTTCCATGTAAGTGCATTAATATTTGAACGGGTTTTTAGGTAGGTACAGGTATAATGGGACATGTACTCGTATGTAAATACATTTGGACAAGTATGTAAATATTTAGACAAATAATTTAATAAAATGACATTTTCTTTATAAAGATTCTTACATAACTGGACTATAGGCATTACAAGTGTTTATTTGGTACTATTTCTTATAAAATATGTACCAGATACCAAGAAGATTTTTGACATCCTGTTAGTTCTTCTCAAAATGGACACACCCCTTAGAGGTCGTTGAATTTCTAACGTTATTCGGTGTTTATTTTGTGGTCGTTTTTAACAAAATGAAAATTATACTAAAGTTAGCTGTAAATACAGAAAGCGTCAAAAGTCATGATCCTTATTCTACAATTTTGTAAAAAAATTTAAAATCACTCCTAAACGACACAATTTTTTCTATTGATTATTCGGTCCCCTGTCCTCCAATTGACTAAAGACCACCACTAAAGAAACGTTTTGTAGAGAGAATTATGCAGTCATCGTCATACTCGTTTTGCCATTACAAATACTTTTGGGAGGCTCTACCTACAACTTTCGATGATGGTCGACGAAATATGGTCGGATAATGAAAAATTAGCGGATACAACTATGGATAACGATAGAATTAACGCTGTACAGAATAGGGCGCCGGTTCTAAATTATGTCGACGTTCTATAAAAGCTTATTGAGAGCTTTGACTATATTTGTCATTCAATTTCCTTTTTATTAATGAGTTTGACTTTGGCCTAAATATTATTTTATAGATTATAAAGAGCCGGGGCTTTCTTTTTTGCCTTTCCTTATCTCTTCTCTTAACTTTTAGGTGTTTGCTTATAGAATGTACTATTAGCGCTTATGATAATTTTAAATAATCAAATAATTAGCCTTTATAGAATTTAAAAAAAGCTTCTGCTGGCACCAAGAAAAACTCGAGGCTTGAGAGATTTCATATCAAATAATCAGAACGGTCTCGCCAACACTCTGAACGCGTGACCTCCTTTTTAAAGTAACAACATTGAGTAGACGATACGATACGATACGAATAAGTGTAGTCTACATTTCGGTATTCCGCCCATAAGCTATAAATTCCATTCTGAATCTATAGAAATGTCTGATGGCTAACAAATTTATGTATATGATGTGCACGCAGGTGGAAAGATAAAAAAAAATCCATTTATATGATATTTAATATATTTGGTTCGCATAAAAAACGGACGTCAGGACAAAAATTCTAAATTCGTGTCTGATAAAAAAAAAGAAGATATACGCGAGATTTAAATGTTGTAATGTAATCACAGGAAATATCAAACATTTTCGTCGTAACAAATTAAAATAAATTTTGTAATTGTATAATTTTCAATGAAGATTAAAATAAGATTTATTTTGCATCATTTTTAAATTATTATAAAATTTCTAGATGTTTATCGAAAGAGAGGCACGAAGAAGAAGAAAAAAAAACATTTTAAACACATATGGTTGGAGGTCATTAATAATTTACTTTTCCAGTATATATAGGTAAGAAAATTGAATTTCAAAATAATACTTTTTTTCAAAACATGATATTTTAGAAAAAAAAAAAAGATTAATTTTTTTTCTTTAAATTTTAAGTTTGTTTCTATACAATTTATTGCCTCCTATTTATGCGAAATAATTTAGATAATTACATAGTGGGCGATTTGTATATAAACGGTGGCAACATAAATGCAAAAATAAGAAAGTTTTCTTATGCTTAAAACTGTATAGATCTTGGTTAGAGATAGATAGGAATAGCTTAATATTTCAAAATATAATTTGTTATATATCTAGTAGGAAATATATATATAGTGAATTATCACAACGTTTTAGTTAAAAAAAAAAAAAAAAACTGTTGAAACAGCAAAATGTTCAATAAATCATTAGACACTGCAAATGGAAAGGTTTTTTTTTTTGGTTTTACGTGAGATTGTTGGATAGAAATAAATCTATTTTGAATAATCCGCCTAAAGACGGTAATGTATCACACACACACACACAAACAAACACACAGATGTGGATAACCAAAAAAAAACGTCTTTAATTTGAAAGAGTTATGAATACGGAGAAAGATCTACAACAAGAGGAGATAATAGATCCAGTTTCATCGAAATTATCATAACTTTTTTAATTGGACTGTCACGAGTGTGGTTTTTTTTTAAATTTTGTTTTTGTTTTATTCTAATAACATTAACCTCAATTTTAATTACACATTTTCGGTATCATTATCGAGTACATAAATCAATTATAAATTTGTCACGGAAATTATACGATGACAACTTTTTTTTAATTTTTTTTTTTTTTTTGTAGTAAAAATACATCGCGGATATAGTATAAGCTACCATAGATACAGTTAAGTAAAATCACGTTGCACAGCTCACATGAAATAAAATCACAGAGTATAAATTCCACACAAATTTTTTTTTAGTACTACCGAGCAGATAGATATACTTATGGATACTGTACACGATGAATTAAATAAGAAAAAGTAGGTATATCTACACTTAAACTAAAAGACAATAATTATTTATTGAAAACAAAGTCACTTGAAATAGTTTAAAGTCTCACCGTGTTACCGTTCTTATGTCAGCCGGCATAATGTTAAATTTAATTTTACATAGTTATAACTTTAGCATATTTGCCATGGATTTTAAATGAACTGATAATGGATAAAGAAATCTTATCATTGGAAATTTTGGAAATAATTTTGTTTGTTAGGAATTTATTGAAATTATTGAGCGAACATTCCCACAAAGATAAATATCAGTAAACAGTCAATACCGGAAAGTGTCACTTGAATTTTTCTTACTTTTAAGACGTTAAGAATTTCAATCCTTGTAATATTTTTAAATTGAAACATTGAATATATTTTCACAAACATAATTCATCCAAGTAAATCAAAATTCGTATTAAATTAACGATCAAAGCACTAGAATTGATATTTCTCTATAGAGTACAGACTGCAACATAGTCTAAGAAAGATTAAGATACAGAGACCAGAAGTAAGAATATGTTACTATCACTAGGATTAAATAATTTCGGTATAGTGGGGATCATTTTGTAATTAGTCATTAAATATCTTCAAAGTAAAAAAAAAAAATATTGAATTTTCTTATCCACTGTAGGTACGACATTTCCATGGCAAACAATCAAGATTGTATACATTTAACCACAATCAAGTTGATTGTTTTTTGTTTTTTTTTTAAGTCTCAGCAAAAATATAAAACAAAAACGATGGGAATCACAAAACAGGTTTTAGAGTGTGTGCCTTAAAATTTACTGTACAGGTAATAGGTACAGTTCCAAGATATTTTTTTTTTAAGGAAACTAAATATGAGTATAAAATGCCTAATTTACGAAAAGTATCTACTTAAATATATTCCTGTATTAGAGTTTCTATTGAAATAGATGATTTATGAGAATTATTGATAACACGTGAGGCCATTAGACTAAATCTTTACGATTATACTAAGCTGTATTAATTTTGCTTCCACTCATTGCACTCATATATCAATATGTATCTATCTATATAGCAATATACATAACTTAAGTAGTAAATAAGTTAAATAACAACATATAAAAAAGTTAGCACTGCCAAAAACTTTGAGAAACTTTCATATATACATACATAATACTCCTATTCAACTTTGTTACATTAAATATTGTTGGGAAAATGTAACAGCTCTTTAATAGGTTGTCGAAAATGGTTTGTAGCGCCAAAACGGCGAGGTTTCAAAATGATTTTTGCGACCAAAATGTAAAAATAGATTTTATTCGATTCGTGACCTTTAAATTACAAGACAAGAATAATAGAACAATGTACAAGAACATTTCAATAAAAGGGCGGAATTGTCATTCGTTTTTCATTTATAAAGTTTTATAGTAATTGAAAAACTTTGTTTTTTTTATATTAACCACTGTCTTTGGATCTCATATATCTCGCTAAAGAATTTATTTCTACAAAAAAAGAAGAAAAACAAAAAAAAAGATCTTGCCAATAAATCAATAATTAAGTTGAAGCTAGATGGAAGCAACACCAATGTGACCTATTTGTAATTTTTGTGATCATAGGTATTAATAATGTAATTTAAGGTTATTGGATCACAATTTATATATGCAAATAACTGAATAATATTATAACCGATGAGAGAGAAGCCGCCTAACGAACAAAAATATGCATTGGCACAAACCAAAAACCTTTCACTTTTCGTAATTAAAACCACGATTTAATCAATAACAGACCTGAATAAATAGAATTAAACGGCAAACTAAAACAAAAATGCGATCAGAGATCGATGACATCATACAATTATAGATGTTTTTATAAGTGATGATCTTTTTGTTATTAACCTCGTTTTACCAAATTATTTTTAATAAATAGCTATGCATACACACAGCGTGTGCGTAAAACTGAAACATAATGTTTGTATGTTACATACCTACATATGTACAGACTAGACTAGACTAATAATATTACCGCAGTCATATTGACATATAAATTGGATTTTTTGAATTCTTATCGAATGACGTTTTTACTTACTTGCCGGATTGCTAGTGGACTGCAATTAGATTGCAATTAAATTTTTATTGGGAAATACCGTGCAATTTTTTAGTTCTACAATCGCGATTTAAGGGAAAATGTTAGTTTAGATGTTAAGAACGTTGAGCATAGAAAAAAATTTGATCTATTTTTAAGAGAATTTCATGTGTTTTTAGAATATAAAATCAAAATTATGGCTTGTCTTGAAAAATTTAAGAGAAAAATGAAAAAATTTGAGATAAATAAAAAAATTAGTAGTTTTACCTAATTTTTTGGCACCATACTGTCAATTTGAAATAAGCCATCGTTATTATGATACCATTTATTTATCTTTAAAACAACTATCGTTTTATCATATTCTGTTAAGTTATAACGAAGATATTAGTGTTATTAACTAGATTATGTACCGAAATGGCAAGAAATGGCAAAAAGTTTTTTTAAAAAGTGTAAAATATTTTTTTTGCCAAAATAAGCATACTGAAATAAAATATTAAAAAAAGTAATATTTTTTTTAGAACGGGTCTGCTTTCCCTTGATTTTCTAATTCTAATTCTCAGATTAATTAATCAAAAGCAAAATTATTTCTTTTTAGCATATTGATTTTTTTTTCGACAAATAAAATGCAGTCTTGACTTAAGTATAGTAACTTTTCCATAATTTTTTTTTAATTGCTAAATTCCATCTAAAAGGTAATTTTTTTTTATTGAATTCTCCTATTTGAGTTCATCACATAAAATTTGAAATAAAAAAAATGGCTGTTTAAATTTGATGTAGATATCAACATAAAAAAAAAAAAAAAATCGAGAAAAATAATTACACAGCCCATCTATAGCCATTGACGTCGTTCCCATATAAACATACCTACCGAGTATTATACCAAAAACAAAATATATCGTACCCAATATGTGAATGCGAAGTTATTAATATTTATTCAACAGTTGTCTTCTCAACTGACCTTTATTTTTACTGTCTGCCCATTAAAGGCTTCATTAGCGATATATATACGATATTAATCGTGTAACGGTTTTTAATATCTAGGTAACTTAAAATTTTAATGTATAAGAGATACCTTTTTCCATATATAAAATGTCTGACAATGTTTTTATTATTATTATTTATTTGGATAGACAGACAATTTCTAAAAACAAATAGATTCATTAGCCCAATATAGCTCCAAAAGTAGTCTTTGTTTTTATTGTACAATGTATGTACAATAAATTGTCGGGTACATACATATCTCTCTCGTTAAGGTTTATTCACTATGTTAACATTAGTTGGATATATTGCTGTGAACAACAAAAAAAACCTTTGTTGTTTTTTTTTTAAATAATAAATTAATTAATTAATTTCAGCAGTTCTAAATGTGACTACGGAAAAATTGTGTATACTAAACCAAACGTAAAATATTAACAAAACTTTTAAATTTATAAACAAATTCCTTGACCGGTCTACATTTATCTACAAAGATCTAGCATTTTGCTATCCAGTAATTTTTAATTATCTATTGAATTTAATTAAAACTGGATAAAATTCCATCGACAACAAACATGTGAATTAAATATTATCAATCAATTTTACTCTTGCAAATAATGTTGATCATTTATTATTTGAAAAGAAAAATCAAAACTGTAGGGCAATTGTGTGGTGTTTATGTATGTGTGCGTGTGTGTATCGGCTTTATTGGAGACTTTACATCTTTACAATAAGTACATTTTACTACATAGTGATTACATGGCGCCATATACATTAAATGAGTATATAATTTTCTATTTTCACTTAATATACCTATAGGTTAAGAAGACTTTTACGTCTTTGCAATATTACAATTGACCATTGCACAATTTATTTATACGAAGATCAAGTTATTTGAGGTATTTTAATAAAAATCTGCATGTTATGTTTATGTACATAGTTGAGTATCTAATACATAATAATATTGAATCTATTTATCAGTGTTGTTTAATTATATGATATTAATTTGCATTATGAAATTCAAGTCATAGTGAAAGTAATTTTTTAATTAAAATTATTGATTGATCTGTAAAAAAAAAATAATTTTCATAAAAAGTGTTGATAATATACGGAAATAATAATGCATTTCCAATTTAATTTCCATTTTATTAGTTTAAATTAATATCTGGTTCTCTCTAATGTAAAATGGAGGTAAAAAAATAAATGGAAAATCCGTTTTTATGAAAAAATTTAGGATGTTCGGTCTAAGCCAAATTTTCAAAAAAAAAATAAAAAAATTACGCTAATTGCCAATTTTCTACGTTTTTCACAAAATCAAGTAAATTCAAATAAGATAATAAAATACAAAAACTCTAAAAAGTTTAAAAAAAAATCGCTCGTTTTTATTTTTGAAAATTCGTATTTTAGTATTTTTTTAATTGAAAATTAATTTCTGTAATTTTTGATTAATAGTATGATGAAGTTTAGTATTTCCAGTCTTTTAAGAATGACATTGATCAAACTTAGCTAGAGCACACTGTCTGCCAAATGAAAATTGTTAATCAGAATCAAAATTTCATGCTAATCGATCAAAAAATGAGGGGAAAAATAATCCCGTTTCAAAAAAAACCATTTTGTATTCGTGGTGATTTTACTCTACCAATTTATCAGATAAAATAAATTTCAGCACTTCTTAATATTAAAAAACTATCTTTAAAAAAATGTTTAGGTGGGTTGGCGTAATAAATAAATTCACAATTTACATTTTATGATTCAAAATAAATTACATCATCACAAAACCGTATATTATATTCGATAAACATTAAATTATTCAATTAAAATGTTCATTTCGGATAAGTACCACAGAAGAATAAAAATGTCATCTTATACGAAAATCCTTCAAAAAGAAAAACACAAAATACGCGTAGAAAATCTTGTCGTTAAATTTTATGTAATGTTGTTTTTTAATGATTTACATTTTACAATATTATGTTAAAAATGTCTATTTGAAAAGAGAAATACATTACTCTCCTATAACATATGTTTTTATATTGTGTGCTGAACATTTTTTGTATGTTAAATAAAAAAAAAAAAATCTTTAGAATTCTTTGCTCTAATTGTGCTTGTTATATAAACACACATAAATACATATTTACTGAATGGAACTAAGTGAGCAATTTTTATTTATAGTTAAGCATTGCACAATTTTTTTTTTTTTTTGAGATAACTAAATTGAAGTTTAATTAAATTACTCATAGTTGGATAACTTTTGTTAATTTTGCAATTTTGCATATATGTAGATGAATTAAAGGTAGGTTGTTCCAACATAAACAATCATAACTCGAAAAATACCATTTTTACCGTAGAGCTGTTTAAAATTTTCTCAGTTTTCATTTCTAGTTTTTTTTTTTTTTAAATGGAGGTTTTCAAATATTAAATATGTTAAATTGTTGTTATTAGAATGCTCGGTAATTTAAATATTTTTCTGCAAATATGCTAACAAAAACTTTATTTTTGAGTTTTTATCACCATTTTTAGTTAGATTTATATAGTTTAAGGAGCTGCGAATCTATTAGAATAAAAAATTTAAAAAAAAAAAAATTATAACTCAAGTTATCATAGTTTACTTTGGGACGATCGAAATAGATACCCACATAGAGAATAATATTGAATAGATACCTACATAGAGAATAATATTCAATAGATACCTACATTAAAGAATAAATTGAAAAATAGTTTTTTTTTAATTAATTTAATTGCGAATATTTTTATATTGTTACCAATTCTAATAGGTATACGTCGCACGTTCTAAATATTCCACATATGCACATATTCAAATATGGCGGAGATAATGACTTTTTTGTTCATTAAATCACAACTCAAACGTTATGTATAGCAAAGCATATTTCAATGAAGTTATAGACACAAATAAACTTTTAACTTACCTTTAAAACTATTGATAAACTGCTAGCAGTTGCTGATTCTGAGAATACACTGTCATGTGATTGTGATAATGCATCCCTAGTAAATTCACTGAAATTAAAAAAAAAAAACTGATAAAAAAATGGTCGCTAACTATAAGCAATTAAAAACAACAAAAAAAACTAATTAAATATCATTGCAAAACCTACACTAGCTAATCTAGCCGTGCACCGAATCCTAGTGATTTTGTAAAGGGAACATAGATCAGACTTTCTCGAAAATAATCGCTTTCGCTTGTGGCAACATTGAAGGAGGTAATGCAGAATAGATAAATTATTTAAAATAAACCTTAACCGATTTTTTGAATTAAAAAAAAATACAAAATTTCGTCATCTCTATCAACGAATATGGAATGAACCCTCCCCCCCCCACAAAAATTTATTATCGCGAAAATTAAAACGAAAAAAGATAACCAAATAATATTGGCAATCGCAAAATTAGAAAAGAATGGGGAAATATTGATGATGGTAAGGGAAAACAAAGAGAGGGAAATGCGGAAAAAAAATTGTGCATCGCAATAATGTATAAAATCTTGATTAATTAATTTAATTCTAAATACATTTCCTAATTTATTTATTGTGACAAAAACTTAAATTGCCACTTAGTGGTAAAGATACGTATAAAAGAAAATCTAATCGATAACAATAATTTATCAACACATTAGGTTATCGTAAAACTCTTTATAAATAAGTATAAAGTAAAGTACAGATAGTTAGACTGATTTTATCTTAAAACAAAATAATACAAATTGTGATTACGATGACGTAAGAAAAATTAAATAACAATAAAAACAAATGATTTTTTAACTAGACAATATTTATAAGTAGATAGGTCGATTTAGTTCAAAATATTGGGATCTACTGCATTACGTTTAGTCGACCTCTAAAAATAGCGCGTGTAAGTATTTTTGACAGACCATATCTATCAAAATCAATTGATACATTATTTATGTAGAAAAATGATTAGATTCAATCCGCCTTTATCTTGTACGGACGTATAGAAGAGACTATAGAGAAAAAGGCAGTCAATGTTAGAGATAAGTTGTCAATCAAATACATATATGTACATAGTACAATCTTTGTATGGATATTGGTTTGATATTTGATATTTGATATAAAATCGGAAATAATAAAAATATCTACAATCTCAAAACACACAATGCATAACCTTAAACTTACCTATCAACTAAACGTCCTTCACTTAAACTTCGCTGATAATCGGTCATGTCACGTTCCAACTCACTAGCCACTTCTTTTGTTCGGGCACTATCTGCACTATGTTCCCGTTTCTGTTTGATTACATAAAATCCACCAGAAGCTGATACACTATTACTGATAATATGACTGCCATGTATACCGTATCCACTTGGTACAGGGTCAATAGGACGAGTGCTGGTCACCCGTTCACTATTTTGTTCGTCAATGCTGCTTGTTGGCGATATTGTATCAGCTTGGGCAACACTGCGGCGACGAAAAATTCGTCGTAAATTTCGTAGCGGATGAAATCGACGACGTTTTTGTGTTTCTGTAAAAATTAAAAAAATATTTTTGTTATGATTTTTTAACTTTTTTTAAAATTAAAAATAGGGAACGATGATAGAGGGTCTTTAAGGTATTCAATATTATGTCTCAAAGTGATGCTTGTTTTCTATCACATACACACACAGGCTATGGATCTTAAATTTGATACTGTAATTGCATTATGATATTAGCAACAATTTGTTTAAATGAAATTATAAAAAATGTTGCCTGCTTCCCACTTATTTTATTTCATTTAAATGTAGAAGATTTTCTTTATGTTTTCAAACAAACCTATTAAATGCAAAATCACTCAGATTCTATATATTCTGTGGCTATTTTTCAAAACAACTTAAGTTGACTTAAATAAACAAGGGAAAACAATCTAAGTATGAAATACAATTAAAGTCACTAAGCTATATGAACTTTACTTAAGTCGACTTAAGCTGTTCTGGCAAATAGAAAACAGTACCGCTACCCACGTATAAAAATGATGATGCACAACTACTAAGAAATATTTCAAAATTTCGTTTTTGCAGAATTTGAAGGAATATCAAACTTCTAAGAAATATTGTAGCTTGACGCCTGGCTTGATTCGCGTAATTTTGTTTTTTTTTGTTTAAATTTACCTTATAGAAACTTATTATATCCAATTAATAGCTTAAAGCTTAAAGGTATTAATAAGATTAAAATACACTTTCACTCTATATTCGGTATTTAAAGACCAATAAACACACAATTTCAAACAAAAAATGATGCACTCAAAAATCGCCGACGATAAAATTCTTCAGACACCAAACCGCTCACTCACTTCGATTTTGACTGAAGATGATCAATTCTAAACGAAAATATTTAACTATTCGTGTATCGTGGATTTTTTTTTTTTTTTTTTTGATAAAACGATAATTGTTATTAAAATTTTAATGCGCGAAACACATCAATAGACTTTCGTTGCCTAAGTGACAAGTGTTTGTGTCACTAATTTGTGTTTAAGAGAATGGTGAAGCGATAAAGATGTTGTATGAATTGTATACAACGTAATGCTTTTAATCAAACAATACGTAGACGTATTGTATATATCTGGTAATTAATAGAATAAATAAAAAACAACAAAAAACAACAAAAAAAAATCTCTAATTTTTGCGTAAACGATTGTGTTTTATTTTTATTATTTAAATTTTAAACAGCATGTGGTTGATGAGTTTTTTGACGTAATTAAACGACACGTTTCATTACAAAACAGTAGACTCGTGGTTTGGTTAGGTCTTTGGCTTTGGGTGGATTAGGCGATTATTAAAATTAATTGACGTACATATTAACTGACTATACAAATAGAATTTACAAAATTACAGAATATTAATAGATTTCTTTACCTACATTTAAGATTTTAGATTAAAATTTAATATAATAAAATATATGTAATTAAAATTAATAATAAATTGTTGTTTGTGTAAAAAGGAAGGTCCCGAAAATTATTCTTGTAAATCCTTTCATAAACAAACAGTTTTTAACTTATTCCAGCAACATCAACAACAACAACTGGAGATTAAGAAATATTTTGCCGACTGGCTATCATTAGGGTGGGACATTTTGATTAAAAATTGGTTCAAAAACATCAGGTCAATTAAAGATTTTTTTTTTATCGGGGGATTGGAGTTTAGCCTTGAAATTACTGAGGATTCTATGAGAAGGGTCTATCTCGCCGTTTATTATTTATTTTGAATTTTTCAAAATGAAATTTAATTTTTTGATCCGAATTTATGTAAATGTGTGGCGGAGATAAATGTGGAATTCTATACAAATCAGATTATCTACATAACTGACACACGTTTACATTTACTCAAGTAGATCATGCAGATTCTCTCCTTACCATATAAAATTAATCCATTAGTGTCCAGAACTTTTTTTTTGTAACAGGCTTATTAAATTAATATACTTATGTATATGCACTATGTTTTTCAATAAAGATGTAAAGGAATTTATCGTTGGGTCGTTTTCGACCCTTTGGGCACAAATGAGTAAATAAAAAAATAACATCTAAGAAAATACAAAGAGTTCAAAATTAACAATAATGTACAATAATATAATTAGTACTGCAAACGTAGCTAGTTGTTTCTCCCTTACATTTAATTTCCTTTCTATATATATTTACTTTTTTATATATACCGAAGTATATAAACAATAAATAAACAAAGTAAAACAAACAATAAATATTGTTATGTCAGAGATGTATGTACTTTACATTCAATAACAAGTTTAAAAAACACCACTTAAAAAAATATGTTATCCTGTTTTGGTGAAGTTAAACGTCCCGCAATTGTTTTCAATGTAAACGTAGCTTCATGCTTGAACAATTTGAAACCCCTACGTTAAAAAAAAAGAAAAACAAAAGAATTTGCACCACACTTCCGTCAATCAACATTCAGTTTTTTCTTTTTATTTTTATTTTGTACCTAAAGACATGCATACAACACAACCATCTGGTGACATTCAAAATAAATGTTTGCTTATGCAAATTCAATATTTTATTCTGTTGACATTTTCTTATTGAATTTTTCAAAACAATTTTTTCTTTTTTTTTTAATAAAAACAAAACTATCAGCAAACAGCAATAATAATAAAAATTAATAAAAAGGTTTGTGGCACAATATGCGGTATTTTCTTATGATTCACTTCAAAGAAATCGCACTTTGTTCAGTTAATTACCCGTACATTTAATAAGCAATTAATAAATTAGAGTGCATATTATTAAGAACAAATAGCGTTAGCTCATTACATTAGGTAAACAGGTATAAAACGCAATGATTGATTAAATTGAAATAACAATAAAATTTATTATCTACATACATACATACGTCCATTAAATACCTACATTAAGGTAATATGATACGTTTTTGTTTTTTTTAAATTAATCCGATATATGTAGGATAGGTACCTAGGTACTTAGTTAATAGTTTGCACTTGATAAGAATAGAAAAGATAACAACCATAATTGACCTCAGAATAATTTATTGAATGATGGTGAAATTTAACAACAACAAAATTGTAATAATAATTGAAATAAAAATGAAAATTTGCTTCCAAAAAAAATGGCCACTTTTCGATTCTGACTGAATTTGGCTGCAAATAAACATACATACCTAACATAAAAAATTGTTCATAATTTAACACAATTAAAAATTCAGATATGATCACACAAATAAGGAATATTATTTAAATTGTTGAAATAAATATTTGTCTCCGAATCCGAGTTTCATATTACTTGATCTTTTAATTATTTATTAAAAATTATTTGATTTTACATTAATCGATAACAGAGATGTGTGGCAGCATTGTTTTATCAAGTACTTATAAATTATAAATTATAGCAACACTACTGAGCATAACTAGAGACTCGCACTTCAATATGTTACGTAAGCATGTGTTTGATACATAAAATTAAAAAAAAAACAAATCCAACAAACAAATTTTAGGATTACATAAATAAAAAAGAAAAGAAAAGAAAAAAAAACGTCTATCAAATCCTTTTCTTCGACTAAAAAGTTATAAAAATTGAAGCTAAGAAGATATATCATTATCTCATTATGTTAAATCAACACTGATTTTCTGAGAAACACGAAAAGATCAATGTGATGATGTATAAATTACATACATTAAAAAACATTAAATGAAAAATATCCATCAATTACCTATGTGCGTACATATGTATATATGTAAATGTATGGTAATGAATGGTAACCCCTTGTACACAAATTAGGGTTCATAAAAACTTTAAAAATATCTAAGTTAATTTTAGTATTATTTTTTTTTCTTAAAAGTAATTAGTAGTTAGTAATTTAGTATATACGTGATTTATAAAATATGAAAACACAAAGATTTGTTTAGGGCTATGATCTGTACCAGTTAAAAAAAAATACAAATGGCTTGTTATATAAATCAACCTCGTAACCGGAGGTGTATCTATTCTAAGACGAAAATATTAAAAGACGTCTCTATATTTATACATTTTTCAAATTATGTACTACCCAAAAGACACTTGAAAAACTAAGCAGATAAGAGGAAGAGATTTAGTTTTACTCTTTAGACGTATATGACGTATAAAAATGTTGTTTTACTTATATGAAATTTTAAAATAACAAAAATCACAGAGAAAAGTCAAATAGAAAAAACAAATAACAAGTTGGCAGCACTATTATCTTATTATGTGTAATAATAGACACACACACTCACACACAAAAATTGATTGTATAAAATACTAAATTTATACAAATCTTTTGGTATTTTGTTAGTTTATTTGTCAAAAAATGTTTCTCATAAATTTAGATTTAATGAGGCTTTCACATAAATTTACCAACATTTTTGAAAAACCATTAAATATTTATAAAAAAGAACATTTTACCATAAATATCCACTTTTTAAAAAGCATTGTACAAATCTCACCTGGTGTATCTGATGGCAGTGAAATGGCACCAACATCGCCCATCTCTAAGGGTGGTGAATTCTCCCGTACACATGACATTAAACCGTTTGACATCTGAAATGAATAAAAGTTTGAATTACTTTTAGTTTACACTAAATTTACCACACCGATCATTTAATATTGTGTGATGTGTGTTTGTGTGTGTGTGTGTGTGTGTGTTGAGGAAAGTATATTAAACGGTTGGTAAATTTCAATAAAAGGATTTTGTTGAATAAATTTTCCATAAGTAAAAGTTTTAAAATAAAATGAGGAAAGGGGGTGAATAGATAAGAGAATATAGAGTATAGTATATTATATATAGGAAGATCAATAGATTTCAATTCCACATCACTGACAAATAATGCATTTTATAAAATTAGTTTTCCGCAAGAGGGAAAGGATGAAAAGATAAGAGGATGTGGTATAGAAAAATCAATATATTTCATTTTCACGTCAGGTTTTTTTTCTCCGTATATTATAGGACTATATTGAAGTAGCAAAGAGTGGATAAAAAAATCTATATATGGATGCAAAGGACAGTACATAAATAGAAAGGAGACAAAATTTCCATTCACTCCCACAGTTTGTACGAGGAAGTAGAGATTTCTTTGTTGAAGATCGTCCTGTTTTATCATTTGTAATTGCATTTCTATTAATTCGTTAAGGAACAGGTTCATAATTTCAGTTCAGTGTTTATTTTCAACGACTTTTATGAAAGATTCTGTCAAGATTCTCGACTGGCAAATAAAAAAATCAAAATTTCAACATTCTTAGATCTTGCGGGAAATCTGGACAACAAAACACTCGCTAGTAGTATTTGATGACACTCAATCATAAGTATTAAGCAACTTCCGTTCCGAAATTGTATTGCAATTAAAGAAAAATTAATCAAATTAATGGAATAAAATGACTACAAAGTTCTTTAGTATATGTACAAACAAGTATACTCCATGAAGATAATGACATGCATAATTGCACATAGCATTAGGACAAGAAAAACAAAATAAAAAGATTTTCAAGTATTTACTACATTCCGCACATAGCCAAAGAGTCTCTCTTGTTTTTTTTTTCTTCGTACTTATATTCAGGATCATAGTACCAAGAAGTATATATGTTTTATGTTAATATGTAATTACTCTGCGAAAAGATGTCCATATGTTATGTATAGAGCTATACACATTTCTTTCTTCCTTAGCTAACATGTTGTAACTTTGACATTATATGAAAAATGAAAATACATAAATGTTGAATATTTTATATTTACGAAAACAAAAAAAAATATCTCCGGGTTATTGCTTCAGTTAGTTTATATAAATTAGGGTGGATTAACGTCAATAAACACAAAATTTTAAATTTGTTTATTTTGGAATTGTGAATCGTGAAAAATGAAATTTAACAGCGCTTTTCATGAATTAGGTACGAAAAACTATTTTTTAAAGGACACTGACAACACTCAACATTACCATCAAAATAGTGAGTCCAAAGAAACAATTTTTTTTTGTTTTTTGACAAGGGTTGTTTGAACGGTTAATCCACAAAGAGGCTCATTCGGAGAAAAAATTATCAACAAGTGTTCCCAAAATCAAACGATCCGTTCGTATTTCAACTCTAAATTCGAAGAAGTAATATGCATTGTTAGGGTATTTTTTAAGGACGAAAAAAGACTAATTGCAACCATACGGTTGTATTTATTTACCGGATTACCATAAAAGATTTTTTTTGCTTCAGAGAATTAAGTTAAAATTTAAATTATTTCTAGAACTAGAACCACCCTACTATAATGTTCGAAGAAATATGAAATATTGAGGTAGGAATTTACAGATAAAAATATTTTTCTCACAATTAACGTTAAAAATATTTAAATTTAGACTGGTAATGGTGCTCAATTTTACTTGATGGTGATACATGCGCAAAACGTTCATTTTTAAGTATGTACTTATAATCTAAAGTCTCATTATAATGTATTGGATACATTTGATTGCGATTTAAGTAAGAGTTGTACGGGGAAAAGGCTCCAAATATTTACTGGCCGGGTATATATTCAATTTTCTCGGGAAAAATACATTTCCCTGGCAATATATCAGGAAAATGAAAGTTATTATAAGTTTGATAGTTTTGAATACTTAGTACAATAATAGTCACACACACATATACATAAATCCAATTTATTTCTCCTTCAAATTATATAGTTACATAAGGTGTTTCCGAAATATTGTATATGAATGCTTTTAATATTATCCCACCCCGAGAGATCAAATAGATTATAAATACCAATACTATTAATCAAAACTGGAAGAATTTCCAAAGAACGATTGTATACATCAATTATCAAACACCCTGTGTATATATAAATTTGATATGAAACTTTATATGAAATAAAAACCAATCGTGTTATTATTGGGCCTATGTATACCTACTGGTAGTCACGCAATGAATTGATAGCGTGTGTTTTTGATTATAGTTCGATAAGTTAATCAAAATCAAATGCACATAAATGTATTTTGCTTGATTAATAAATGTACATTTTAGTGGTTTTTTTTTTATATTAACAAGAGATTTTTGGATACTTTATCGTAAGTAAATACTGGTATACAAATGTTTCAGATTGTACCTGATATTATTAACAGTTGTGTAGTTAATTCGATTACCTATTATGCGTAAATTTTAAAGCATAATATCTATGTACAAATAATTTCTACAAGATATACGAAACCTTCACGTAAAATTAAAAGTTATAACAATAAATAAATTGGTCATTTCAATGATTCATACTATACAAAAACCAAAACAAACTATTGTGAAGAAGTCAACAACTTCTCTCTGTCTAAATATGAAAATTTATTCATTTGGTATATATGCAACATTTTTTCGAAGTGAGTCATACATACAATATACCTAAGAACATATGTAAGTGCATACGTGTATTTCTTACTTGGCAATGTCTTCAATAATTTTCATATCACTTAACTTAAATGGATGACAAATAAATAGTACAATAAAATGTTACAAAAGTGGACTGCGGTAGGTCTTATATTTGATTATGTAAATGTCCTTTTTGTAAATGCAGAATATGATTTGGTCATAATTATGTTAATTGACCGCAATATTATTTATGTGACGCATAATTATTTTGTAGAGTGGAAAAAACCGCATCCAAAAATTCTTGGGACATGTATAATATTTTCATTAATCCCGTGAAATAAAACAAAAACTTGAGAGAGCGTCTGCAGTTTCATTTCCCGCGATCCCATCGTGTCCTCGCACCCAAAGAAGAGTTAGTTTATTGGTGCTGCCCAAGTTTACTAGTTTAGTTAAGACAGTCCCATACAAGCTTGGATTGGACTTTACAGGAGTCCAAGGCTTTGAGCGCAGCCTGCCTGGCTGTGTATTATTATTATTATTAGAAGTACCTTTTTTTTTGTTCAAAATTACGCCGAAATTCAAGATGGCAGCTGAAACGGACAGTATTTCTGTCGATTTTTTATTTTTTTTATCTAGTTTTTTAATTTAAATTTTGATGAATTAAATTAACAAACAAAATTTAATGAAAATATTTAATTATTAAATAATAATGTAGGTAATCAATAAACTATGAAATTATGTATAATAAACTACGAAGACCAGTTAACAACCAAAATTAACAGTTTTTCACAAAGAATCGATCTGCGCAATATTTTTTTTTGTAGTTAATTTGTAAATTTAATTAGCTGAAGGTTAATATTCAAATTATGTATTGGAAAAAAAAATTCTTTCATACAATTCATAGCATAGAGGAAAAAAATCAATTTTACAACGTATGATGAAATTGCACACCTAAGTATATATGTAACTCTATTAAAGTACATATACTTGAAAATTTAACACATCATAAAACCAATGTAATTTCCTATTTTGTGGCAACTTGTAGGGAAATGGTTTAATTTTTTTTTTATGTAAAATTGGCAAAATAAATTCTTTCTAAGTCAGGTCGAATCGTTTTCATTAAGTAAACAAATATTGTTTCTAGTATAAACAACAAATCTTTAAAATTGTTTACATATTGAAATTCCTTTGCATTGCGTTGTCATTGAAATTTTTCTATATTGAAAAATGAAAATAATGCTGAGCGATAAAATTTGTTGTTTTTTATGTTCTTAAGACATTTTAAATTTAAATTAAATATACATAAAAATGCTATTGTTTTATAAATGAATGCAAATAACATTTTATGACGTACTTGTTTGCTCGGATATACATAATATTTAATTTGGTGGAATGATTGCAAGAAAAAAAAAATAAAAATATTTTTCGAATTTCATATCAGAAGACATTAATGTACTTGACCCGATTTCATCAATTTGATTTAAATTTAAATATGAATAATCTCTGTCCCCGATTTTTATATTCTCTATAATGTTTAGTGGAATTTTATTTGATTGATTCTGCCGGGAATTTCTATTTCTTTAAGACATGATGATAAAGATATGGCTTTGTGAAAGATTAAGTAGAACTTCTTTTTTTTTTATTACAAATTATTATGAAATGGACTCACATCTTAATGAAAAATAAATGTTCAACGAACAGATTTGAATAAATAGCAAATAATTGAAAATGGCAATTCCAAAAAAAACGGCTTTTTGTTACAATTTATTCAAAAACTATAATGAAACTTGTATGTAACTTAATTGTAATTCGTTATAGGTAACCCGTCCGTTTTGATGACTTAACACAATTACAACTGGCTAATATTTTATGTAACATTTTTTTAATAGAACAAACACTCGCAAGTTTTCATCGGACGATCAATATAATTATGCGACCTCCAAAAGTATATTGCAATTTTGTGTTTGTTTGTGTCAGTCTTCTCCTCCGTCTATGTTTATGTCTTATTATGCTGATCTGTGCCCATTTTCTGATTGTAATATTTCCATCTTTAATATTGATTGCTATTTATTTGTTATTTCGCGCTCGTTGCACTTTCGAAATTCTCAGAACAAAATGGCTACGTACTTGGTAACTTATTTTTAAATTCTTTGACAATACACAAAAACAGTTCAAATTGCTCTTAGTTCTTAGTCAAAAAAAAAAAAAAACAAACGGATAAAATTCTTGTTCCACGTCCGGAATTAATAAAGAAATTGTCCTTATGACCAACCAACTTTAGTGGATGTAATGCAAATTGTAGAGATATGACAAATAATAGCCAAAATTATGCTTAAAGAAATGTTTCATTAATACTTATGTACAATGTAAAAGCTTTAAAGAAAAATAGCGTTCAAGTATTTTTAGCCCAAAGGGAAAATGTATACAAATTCAAAAACAAGATAAGTCTATATTAAAGATACTTTGCTTTGTGACCGCAGAATTATGCAGATGGTTTTAATATTCTCTACAATCTTAGGGGTATTTATTTCATCCAACATATAACAAGTGCCTATATACTCGGTAAGATAAGGTTCTTGGCTAAGCAAACTGAAAATAATATTGCAAAACCACTTAACCACTTGTTTTCTATGCTAAGTACTAACATTTAAACCCAACTGATTTCATAAAATGTTTACGACTTGTTATTTGTTGTAAAGGAACTTTTTTTTTTTTTTTAATAAAACCAAAACACAAACATTAACTGGTGGATATTAATTTCTAGAATTTCATTCACTTTTAAATGTTAAAATACCACCACCATATGTGATAAATTGTTCCACATGCATACATAGATATGTAGGTAACATGTTAAATAGTATAAGATAACTTATTAGCAGGTTGGTAAATATTTATTCATTTTATTTATCATCCGGCATTAGGCATGACTGACTTTAGTGTTTTGAATAACTAACATAAAACGATTTATATAAAATTGTTATATAAAAATAGCAGACAAGCCAGAGAGAGAGGAGAGAATGTCTAGAAATAAATTACTGTAATCTGTATGTATACGACAAAAAAAAATGCGAGTCTAATTAAAAAAGTTTTGTGCTTTGCGCTAACGGCACTTTGCTTGATAATATAGCTGGATTATAGTAAAATTTGACAAATTTACAGTCGAAATTGTAATTAAATCTTTCCCAAAAAAAAAAAAATAAAAATCTTTATGCTGAACCCATGGTTTGCGTCTATTTTGCTTTTATACCGTTATTAGTTATCTAAATTTCTCAAGATTGCAAAGTAGGTATATAGTTACTACACATTTTTACGACATACTTAGACCGTTAGAACAAGGGGTTTATGTGAAAATTACTATAACTATATATAATTCGTCGTATACAGTGGCGTAGACCATTAAAAAAAAAATTACCCGAAACCCTCATGCCTCAATTTCATTTGATTGCCAGATAAATCAGACAATTTGGCAGAAATGCATTTAGCAGAAAAAATTTAGGTAGTTGAATTCTCTTAATCCTAGATTGTCTAGTTACTATTGTCACTTTTATAAATAATTTAAATTTATAGAAATTCCATTGTTTGAAAGAAAAAAAACACATCTGGCGATTATAGTTTTCGCCATTGTAGTCATATGACAAATACAATTTAACAAAAAGGAAATTTTGTATTTAAAACATTATCTACATGATTTTTTTTTAATTTAATTTCAATTATGGATTTATATAGGTTGGTCAACAGGTTCGTTAAATGTCAGTATAAATCACCGAAGAGATTATCGCATAGTTATTTACTCGTATATTGAATATATTGATTTAGAAAATTCTTATTTTTTGTTTAAAACACAAATTTTCATATATAATGTAGGTACACTACTACTTATGGAGAAAAAAAAACATTGCATGTGCTTATTGTGTTCACGACTATATTTTATACATTTCCGCATTCATGTTCATAAAATATATCTATAGCTTCACTTAAAATTCCATGATTAAGTTTATCTTTTAAAAATGTATATTTTATTTTTATAAATTCTGCAAATTTCGCATGTTCCTGACCATTACAAAAACGCATAACTTTTTATGGTTTAGATATATGTAATTAGACTTAATTAAGTAAGTTGGATTCTGGCCAAGATTAAAAATAACATATGGGTAATATTACTCATGTAATCATTAAAGTTATTTCGTTTTAAATTAACTCTTTATAGTCTATCTTCAATTACATATATACAATGGCAACATGTTTTGTGAATTGTGTTACCTCTATTAATATAAATAATAGTCTACAATGAATAATAAAGCCAATTTTTAGGAAATTCATTATTTTTAACTACTTATACAATAATTTGCAAGTTTTTTTCTCTCATATAACAAAAAAAGCTCGAGTTCAACCTTAAATCAAGATATCAATTTTCGCCAGAATTTATTTATTTTATGTTGGCAAGGGTAAAACCCTACCATATATGTGCCATCAAATCCTACTATATAATTTCTTATACCTGTTCTTTCCTATTCTACACTATCCTAGTGAGCATCTTAATCATTTTTTTGTGTGCATACATTTTGGTTATTTGTCCATTTAGTGCACTCTACCATTTATATTTTAAATAATGATGATAAAATAATAAAGAAAAATTATACGCCATTTTAAACATATTTTTCATTTTTCATTTTCTTTCCAAAAAAACACGTTCATATATAAAGTCAGGATTAATCGATCATTATTTTTCAATTTCATTGTATCTTGAGTCATATCAGATTCGAATAGAATAGACTAAGACCATGTCAATTTGCTGTTATTTTTTTGAAACCTCTGAAGGTTAAAATTTCGAAAATTTAGTGAAAGTTTACTGCAGAATTGATTAGAAATCTTAAAAAATTAAACAAAAACGTATCTTAAGGTTTTATATTTATGTTTCCAAATAAATAATCCTTCATTTAAAATGCGATTATACACACTTAATAATTGTATATGTACCTACCAATTTATTTTAATACTCAAGTTATACTTATATGCATTTTGTATATATGTATATATCTATCATCGCTAAACAACCTTAAATAATTTATAATCAATTTTTAATGAGTTAATGAACCATTCAAACGAGCTTGCAAGTTTGCAACACATAACATCTATGAAAATTATATTAAAATTTACGTGCAACAACTTTTATATGCCTAGCTGAGCAAAATAATATTTAAAATAAATTTTCAAATTAAACTTAAATTTTAATTAATAATTTTCTAATAAATATTAAAAGATATTATCGTCGTGTCGTCATAGATAAAAAAAAAAAACTTTTTAACTTTCATTCCAGCTTCTCACATTTAACTTGCAAATTGAATAAAAATTATGTTAACCCTCCCCGTATATCTAATAAAAAATTCAAATTAATATGCAAAGAAAAATCAACTTTGTACACGGGTTCAAAGAACTGAGCGAACAATTTTGATAGGCAAATTAAAATTAAAAACAACAACAACAACAACAACAAACAACAGAACAATATGATAATTAAGTTTATTTATATAATAACTTTTGTTCAGTCGAGCCTATAATTCTTATGTCAATTTTGAAATGATTTTTCTCTCCTCAAAAATGTCACTCAATCACAAAATATTTGGCGAAAGCAATAAAATCCAAATAAATTCAAATACTTTATTGGCACTTCTCAAATCCTTATATAATATCTATGGGGGGTTGTTAAATTAATTTTTTTCGATGATGATGATGATAAGAAAAGACTTTTATAATGATTTTCTTTCGAAATGGAAAATTTATATGACCTATATTTTAAATTTAATACTTAAATCTTAAAATGACGATTCCTCTTATTTTTCAACTATATGTTCACCGCCATGAATAAAATTCTGATGATTATTTCTAGTATTATGGAATAAATATTTGACAAAAGAAATAATTCTCTAAATTGTATCTTAATATGCTCAATAAATGTTAAGCTTTCTTCCTTAAATAGGATTGGCCATTTCGTGCTCACTTCTTTTCATCGGTAGATCCAGAGAGAATGTCCAACGAATTGTTACAAATAAAATAAGAAAATTGAAAGTAAAAAATAGAATTTAAGAAATCTTGAAATTTTTACTCTAAGAAAATAAGAAATCTGGGACCCTCGATTAGAGGTACATTTCAACATTAATTTTCTCAATAATGTCAACCATCTGAATTCACTTATTACAGATAAAAATGAGATGAAAATCTGGTATTTAAGTGCTTCACACTTTTATAAAAAGAGAAAAAAAAAATCTAAATACCTTAAGTCCGCCAATCACACTTACTACTGAACTGTATATCATCGCAAGGAACAAAGTTTAACCACAGGGAATGTAACACACTATATACTTATGTATATGTTTCAGTGTCTTTGGTTTAACCAAACAATGAACATAAATACACTAACAACATAAATCAATAAAATATGTTTCCCTCTAAAACAATTTAATATAACAGAGATATTCGTTTTTGATAAGCCTTACAGCTTTGATTGCGTGACATAGGTAGGTAGATATGCCTACTACTTCTACTACTACTACTACCTTTGCTTGGCTATATTAAATTATACCCCAGGTACAATCTATATACTTAGACTCTATAATATACTATCAGAATTGACTATTATTGTACATATAGTCTACACTTTACGTATTGGTACGTCTATGTAGGTATATAAATGTCTATAAATATATTCATTGCTATTCTGTTTATTGATTTTTAAATACTTTGTTGAAACCTTAGCACCAAGAAAAATATTAAATTTCAATCGGGTATTGTTGTTGGAAACTACCAATTCAACAGTCAGAGAGACATATCAACAGAATCTATACTTACAATTCCAATCCAATAAACTATGCCATTATATGATAGTAAACGATTAATATCCCAGTGGCGGGCTTGTTAGAATTATTGATATCGTGGTAGGACTATTTTAAAAGAAAGATTATTTTGATGGGAAGGTTTAACGAACAATCGAACATCTTCATCGGTTTTTTTGCGATCTTTTTAAAAATGACACATAACATTTTTCAAAAAAGTTAACCCTTCATACATTTTGAACATGAATGAGTTAACTAAAAATGTGCTAAAAGCTCTTCACCTTTCTCAGAATTTAATTGTAAATTCTTTCATAAATTTTTGATTTTTAGAAAACATTAACCCTTAAGATCCAAAACGGTGGTTTTAAAGGGTTAACTATTAAAAATATCTGAATGCACTTAGAACATAAAGAAAATTATCCTGAAGAAATTTAGCCAAATTTAGCAAATTTTTTTGGACAACTCTTTTATGTTAAAAATTTATGGTCCTTAAAAGGTTAAATGTGTCGAAAAATTTTGATTGACAAAAGTTGCTAGACATTCAAAATTATATGAAAATATAAAATTTCAAAACCAAATCAAAATGGCCTGAATGAGTGATTTTTTAATAAAAATAGTCCGACGATGATGGATTCAATAATTCTCACGAGCCGCCACTGTTAATACCGTATATTTGTATTTATATATGTAATATGTAAGTATATAGTCATATATACTCCTAAAATAAAAGACTAATGGTTATTGACTTTTAGACTATAGAGGCATCTAACTTACTTATAGAATTTGATGTATATGAATGTATATATTGCGGATATAGACCATTTACCAAAGTTTTCGAAATTTTGTTCAATCAATTTACATAAAGCGCACGTTTTGCTATTTTATCCTTTCCAAGACGTGATCTCTAGTCTCCTACTAACTGATGAGATACATCACATAAGCCACATAAGTTAATATATTATTTTGGGTAAGCAAAGAAGAAAATTTATGAAATCATTTTAGATGGAAGACCACCTGCTTTAAAAGGAAATAAATGTTTTCGATTTTTTTTTTGAAAGAAAATCATGAAAACTTAATAAAAAGGTAGAGGATACAAGGTACGATAGTATGGGGTATTTAAAAAAAAAAAAAGAACTGATAAATTACTCCTTGTTAAATTATGACAAGGTAATCTTCAAAAATTGTTGCTAAAAATATAATTAAATTTCACATGCCTTACACATTATTAGTTGTGTGTGTCTGTTAATAGCAATGAAGCGTGTTTAATGTTACCTTCATAAATAAATGACATAATAGAACAAAAGAAATTTAATATAACAAAAACCAACATTTTAAAGAATAAGAATTAAATCGTGACAACCTTTTGTCAACAGAAATAGACAATTCTCTCTGATATGAAATACGCAGCCATTTCTCTAAAAATTCGTTTTTCTTTGTATAATGAATTTTCATAAAAAAAGCAACAAATATTTAGCGATTTTTGGACTCATTTCCAAAATGTTGAAGAACTGGTCAGTTTCATACTAAAACACTCTTTCATAACATTCAGGAAAATTTTTTTTCCACAGAAATTGTTAATTTTCATTTCAACAACATTTCTAAATTTACGATTTGGCTATAAATAAATTGTTTAAGCTGTCAAAGCTTAGACAAAATTATACAGCTCTACATGCTAAAGATATATAACAAGAAGGTCCCATCATAACAAGCTTAACCGATAACGCTATAAGTAGGTATACTTACTGTTGTTGTTAATTTTTAATTTCCCTATACATACGTGCATATAAACTTACTTAAACTACAAAATTAAATTAATACAAGAAAATTACGAGTTTCTTAGTAGGATATACTAAGACTCATTCGACATGTTCACTTTGGGAGACCATACAAAATTTGTTTTTCAGGTTAAAAAATAAAAATTTTATTTTCATATTTTGATGGAAATTTTTAAAAGATAAATTAGCAAGTTGATCGGATAATAACTTTGATATGAATAAAAAATCTTTTTAAACCATTTTACAAAATGACGAATGTGACCCAAAAATTTATTTCATTTTTATGGAAATGTATAGAAGATAAATTGGTAAAGAGATTGAAGTTGACCAGGTAATTATTTTCATATATGAAATTTTTTTTTTAAATCATTTACAAAATTACGAAAGTGGCACATCAGCTGAATGATAAATAAACCTATATAGTCCTATATCCCAAAAGATCTATATTACACAAATATTTTTAATTATGGAATAGGTGCTCCCTGAAACCTTAATCAAACTGACACACAAACGGATAGCAACAAATCCGAACCATCAGTACAAAAAAAAAAATTATGATGACAAATATGCTCTACCTATCCTACTATTAATTCTGACAACTAATTATTACAAGAATTTCATTTTATATTGATTTTAAATTTAGGAGGAGAGATATAAGTACATACATACATATGTACTTAATATACTTGCAAGTTGTAATAGTAAATATGTAAAACATAATATCAGAGAAATTGTTTTGAAGGACTAAGAAGTAAGACTAAAGTACCCTTTAGAATTTAAATAACATATCAAATATTTAACTTATATAATAATAGTTAATAATTATTTTCTCTATAAAACACTTACTAGGTATACTCTCTACATATACATATATACTAAGTGGAAATACATATACATACATATTAAGTTTTTCTAGCAAGATTATCGCTTATTGAATTTACCAATTTTCAACGGGGTAATTCCATATAAAATGTAATATTAAATCGAAAATGCTTATTTAAATATTTACGAGAAAATTCGGTTCACATATCTCTTAGATGATGTCTACAACCACATCAATATACATATATGTACATACATACATATGTATGCATGTACGTTGTATGTGTTAAAGAAAGGTAACAGGGTATCAGGTATCGCAGAATCAAATTATCCGACTGAACAAACTATGTGTGAAAAATGGTTTTCATAGAGGGAAAATAAATTTTCCATTTTACAAAATTGATGATGTATGTGTAGGTGTAGGAGTAGGTAATATCGGAAGCAATAAGACTAATATTTATTGTAATATGACAATCGAAAAAATAAAAATAAATTGCTGATAATATGAAAATTAAAAAAAAAAACGATGGTGGATGATACATTGGTCAACGCTATAGTAATGTACAACGTATGTACATAAACAATAGATAATTTTTCTGTTTCCACCATTGTATCTCACCAAACCATTATCGTGCAAGAAAATAAAACAAAATAATATCGTTCCATTGTGTTGGAAAATATCCATCTAATAATAATAATGTACTCTTACAGAAAAGTATACGTAAAAAGGATGTTAAGTGAACACATTGTGTAATATTAACGAACATTTTATCCCTTGTGTGTATGTATCTACTTATATTACACTTTCCCATCCAGCATAATATACCACCATCCATATTGTCCTGTTGCTGGGGGTGTAATATTAATTTTTATATAAACACTGGTTATAGTGAAATGTTTTTTTTTTTTCCTTTTTTTTTTTTTTTTTTTTTTTTTTTTTTTTTCAAAACATTTTCCCAAAAAGATTTATGAAACGATATCATGTTCACTAATGTATTTCCAAGTGGTGTGTGTCAAGTAGATGACATAATTTCCGACATTCCAGACTAGTCATTTCATTTTGAGAGTGCGGTAAACGTTGAAACAGGTGTTTTTTATATATTGATTAATGCTTTAATAACCATTATATATATATTATAGTGGATTAATGAGATTCGTTTGAATCGGAACATCTTGGTGTTACATAGATTTATTTATGGCCAAACATTATTTTCAACGAAAAAAAAAAAAACGAAAAAAAAAAACTAACAAGTTAGCCATACGTATAGGTTTAGGTATAATAGCGCTTGACATAATACATTTCAATTTATATTTGTTCCGAAAACATTATTATCTGTGATGCCACTACTGCGGGAACGCAACGTGTGTGGTCAGCTGTTATAGGTTAATATAATGTCTTGTTAGAGTGATTTTCGGTTTGAGTCTCTGTAGATATTTTGGTTTAACATCATTATGCTTGCTTGCCTTTTTGTATTGTTATGATAATATGAAATATTTAGTGATTTATTGATTTTATATATGGTCGATTCACGGAACCAATATAATGGACCACCACAACAAAACGGTAGATAATCCGATAACATCAATATTTCAGTTCATATGTGAATAAAGAATGATATATATTACCTATTCTTAAATCCATATTTCTTATTTAAAAAAAAAAAAAAAACAACGATAAAAATTGTTGAAATATTCTTAGCCTTTAATATTCTAATTTTGCGCTTCTTGCTTTGCTACCACAACGTATACAAAAGACAAATTAGATGAAAGTTATCTGCAAACAAACCGGCTGACATAATAAAATGCTTTTACAGCTGCTGTAAGCCAATGTTTGCCATTAGATTGTCATTAGCTATATCCTAACATTAGCCATAAAATGCCAAATTTATATTCGTACTTATTTTTACCAAATTTTTTGTTAATTTAAAGAAAAATTCATTGACAAAAATGCTTAAAAAAAAAAAAAAAAAAATTACATAATAAGATGCCGTGAAATGAGCATAATTTGGGTTTACTTTGACTTATACATTACTTACCGGGAAAAGAAAATTGTATCGAGAATCATTGTCGCGTTCTTATGTCATCATGTGGTAAAATTTGAACGGAACATAAAACACAATGCAGAAAATGGTTACTTTGTAACTTTTTTTAAATATTTTTTGATAAGAGTTCATCCTATTTCCCATTTCCCAATTACCCTATTTCCCATTACCCAAGTAGATTATTAACATTTCAATGACGGTCAGATTGTATCCCAAGTAGTACAAAATATCTATCTAGACAATCTTAATTGGGCAATCATCAATCTCCAGTAGGGTAATTTTCCGTTATTTTATTTTAATAAAGGGTGCGATAACATTTTATTTTATCAACACAGTTTTTTTTTTTTTTTTTGGGAAACACGTGGAACTCTATCTATTATATAGGAATATTAGGAAAATTCACGTAACTGTGTTAACCTAAAGAAAAGCGATAAAATACATTCAGAATTCTGTTCTGTTCGAAAATCTAGTCTCGACTAAATTTCCTAAAAGATTTTAAGAAGGTGAAATTAGAGCTCTAAGTTACTGTACTTTCCTCAAATGATGAAACCTAGAATTTGGTACAAATTAATTAAAAATAACTTTTCCAAATTTTTATTTTTGGTTTTTTATAATCCACCCTAATTATAAACTATCATTTGAATTTTGATGTT
Source organism: Platyura marginata (assembly GCA_026745375.1). Lineage (NCBI taxonomy): Eukaryota > Metazoa > Arthropoda > Insecta > Diptera > Keroplatidae > Platyura > Platyura marginata. Next base: position 43,424 of record JANSTT010019821.1, read on the forward strand.
CCACTCGGGAATAGGATTTTATTTACATTTTTTTTTTCATAAAATACATTAATTGGATGCCATAGATAGTGAACGTGAGATTAGCTTTATTAAACATAAACGGTTAGGATAAATGATTTCAATTAGAACTTTTTTTTTTTGGTGTAACTTGAACATGGAACCTTCAACTAATTATTTAAAAAAAAAATATTTAAATAAATAAACAACGGGCACAATATTTTTTTTATGAGATATTATTATTTTAAACAAGTAACTAAGTATAGCTTCAATGAACTGTTCTATCCAATTTTCATTCATTAAATATGTATTGAATTCAATTGGGGTTTAAATTGAAATGTTAATCAAAACAATTAAAGTTAATTAAAGGGTACCTTTGAATCGTAAATAATTAAAGTTTGAAAGACTATTGATATTGAAGATATAGAATAGACGATGGGTAAAATGCTAACTTCTATTGTTTGTCTAGGGAGATGCTACTCTAGATATAAATAGACACTCCAGGTATTCGGATTGTTATGTACCTATATTTAACATTCAATTTGTAGTTTTGTATGTATAGATATGGTTCAGTGTTCAGACTAGATTAGAATTGTTTTCATTTAAAAACACATACCTATGTAACATAACATATGTATAATTGGATATCGCTAAAGGGAAACTTTCATGCAGTAGACAATTGTAAATGAATGTTTGTGAGTATTCCATTAACAAAGCTGACACATTAAGAATAACTCCATTCGGTTGACATGTACAAATATAACTCACGGAGTTCATTTTCAAGACGGTTATTATCCATATACATATACATACATACATACATCTGAAGAATTCATAACTAAAGAACAGAGCATAGATGTATATAGTGTATACCTAATACTTTGTCTTTTGAAAATTTAATGAAATTACACAAACTTCAGTAAACGCAAACATTGTTATCAACATGTAAAAATGGGTCCCTAATGACATCAAACCATATTCATCTTATATATATATACGTACACATATGTAGTATATATAAACACTGGATACGTTCCAATATTTATAAAGTTTTCTTAACGTTACAGTGTTGACAAACCCACACGTAATGCATATTCAACATTGGCAAATATAAGACAAGCAAAATGTCAAAGCTAGGGAATTGCGAAAAACATAATTTTTTTAATATGTAACGTACAGTACATAAATACAAGTATTGAATCACGTAATATCCTTATTTTTGTTCGAAATGAGATGACAAGGTCAAGCATACAGACATTATTATACATAAAAAAAATTAAAAATTAGTGCAGACAATTCAGCGATGAAATTCGCAATTATTTTAATTGAAAATATTGTTATGCGCAATCTGCTATATATCTAGCTATGTATCTATGATACATCGAAGATAAATCTTTGATATTTTATAAATTGATGAACATATTTTTTTCCCATCAAAATATGTAAGTACTTATTTTCAATCGAACTGTTCCACCCTAACAATCATCGATTGGACCATATATTTTTTTTCTAAAAGATATTCGAAGCACCTAATTGAAGAAAAACAGTTCTCCGAATACTGGTTCAGTAGATTAGGAGATAAGATTTTTTTAAAGGAACCTTTATCGGAAATCTAAGAAACATACAAAGGAAAAAATTTGGAAAATCAGAAAAAAAAAGTTTTTTTTCCGAATTCCATAAATTTGATCTTAAAATTAATATTTTTAATTTCATATTTATGTACTCGTATGTATCTTCATATATTTCTCTATTGTGAATATAAATATTTCAAGTAAATGAAAATTAACCCCACATTTTCCAATGCCTAGTTCGATTTGGCCAAAAAACAATAGAAAACTTAATAAATTGTCAAAATTCCACATAGTTTAACCGGAATCTTTCTTGATTACGGACAAATTTTACGAGAAAGACGATAGTGTTAAAAACCAAGTGTTTTTGAAAAAAAAAAAACTTACCGTTGGTACCATCTTGACTTTTTATAAAATGTAGGTAATTGTTACCAAAATATAGTTTTGTGTTTAGTTTTTATGTCAATCAAAGAAAAATGCCAAAAGACAAACATACCTGAAAAAAGAAAATCAAAAATATTTTATTTATTTGATTATTGGATGGATAAGAATATTAATTTTACCTATTTATAAAAGTATTAAAAGTGTTTAATTTATAATTTTTAATTTACATAAAATTTTGAAAAATTTACATGTTGCTAGTTGTCAAAATGGTCAAAGCCGACTAAATCAAGAATATAAAATTTTAAAATTAAAATTTAATAGAACCATTTTTTATATTTTCCAATGTAATTTGTAACTTCTATCCTCAATAAAGATCGTACCCTACTTTAATTTTAACCTGCTTGGAAAACAGCTAATCGATCAGGGGAGTACCTAATCTATGTAAACAAGAGGAAATTAACAACAACTGATTTAATTGATGAAAAAGTTAAATATAAAAATTCTTTAAAAATATATATACAAGCACAAAACTGACCCTATTTTATAATAAAATATATTTTGGTTCAACGATTGATTGAGTAGAATAGAATTATTATTTATTATAACAACAAAAAAAAAGACCATTGACATGTAAAACAATAATAAAAAATCAATAATTAAATCGCACCATAAAGGTCATGAACTGGAAGATTGCTAACTGAAATAGAAAAGAATGTGACACACACACAAAGCATACAAAAGGGGGAAATTCGTACGAACACATTAAGCTTTTAATGGGGATTACAATCATTGGATATTCTACAATATAAATCTACGAGTATATTAATAATGTACGTATTATTATAATATCGATTATTTTTTTTGTTTTACATATGCGTATATGGTATATGGTGCCTATTATTAATAAAGCAGTACCCTAAAGCGTAAACAATGTAAAGTTGCCTATTGTCTAGCCAATAATAAATTCTGTATGTATAGCATTTTTTTTTGTGCAATTTTTTATTTGCGAAAAATCTTGATATAAGTAAATTGTATATTGATGGGTTGATAATTAATTTAATTAATTAACGATAATAAACTGACGTTTTTTACATTTCTTAGTATTTTATTTTAATAATTAATTTAAAATCTTTTTCGAACAAAGACTATTCTATTCTTAATTTCAAGTTTATCAGACACTTTAATTTAATCGAAATAAACGAATAAAACGGACGACTTTAACTGATTATGGACTAAGTAATATTGAAAGTTTGTAATAAAATCATGTGCCACACTTTTCTTAATTTTCTGATAAATATCGCATCATATATAAAGGCTATAAAATGTACAAATATTTATCTACCCTTATTTAAATTGGTTTAGGTACACTAAAGGTGGTGACAGATTAAATTAATAAGTACAGAAAATTAGTACTTTTTAGTACTTATCACATATATAAAGGAGATTTAGTACTGCAATATTCCTATAAAAATATGATAGATCGAATAACATATTTTCTATCTGGGTTTAATATTGTTATTGTATAATTAGTATTAAATGGCAAAAAGTACTAAATAATAGTACTAATTTGTACTAATTTTTGTTGGAATAATATTAGTAGGTACGAGTATATTCACATTTCCCAATATACTTATGTCCAAAAAAAAAAGTTAAACTGGTGCATTAAGGAAAGAAAAAATGTAATTTAAAACTAAATCAAAAGCTTTTTACACAAGACATTTCATTTTTTTCAAAGCCAATTATAAGACATTTCCATATTATTGTTAAGAAATATTATTTACATTTTTTTTTTTTTTTAAATCGTTAAAACGAACATCTACGTACTATACAATCATTGTGGGTGTCTCTGTCTATATTAAGAATATTCTTCCAACTTTTCTTCTAACAATTCTAATTGGCTTTAAAATATCATATTTGCATAGGATTTAAAATAAAGGGAAAGAAAATACAAATAAAACGTAGGTATTACGTACTCTTTATTTTTATTTGTTTTTTAATGCAAATAGAAATTAATGTTCAGCGAGTTTATGTATAAGTTAGGTATATAAAAACTGTCTATATTATATTGTTGTTATGTACTGTACAAGAGAAACCATTTTTTTTTAAAGTACTAAGGGCGCTACATTATACCTAAGTGCTTTCATAATATAACATTAAAGATGTGAAACCAGGAAGTTGACTAACAAACAAGCTTTAAGTAACCATACATTAGTTACGTAATAAATTTTAATGGAAGGGACTATGGGTGAAATTATAATATATAGAAGACTTAATTAATTTAAGTTGAATGGACTTGAAAGCTTTTAAATAATTTTGCTTACAATTACAAAACAACATTATACAGGAATGGTGTATGACCTCGATCACCAATAGATTTACCAAAGTTTCTTTGATGTTTCTTGCAGATTAAGATTTTTTTTTCAAATTTATTGGAGAATTTGTACAATTGTTATTGAATCCTACTTTTTTATTGATTACCGCTAGCAGCCAATGTTTATCGGTGATCATCCCTGGAATTGTTCATTAAATTAGAGAACTCTTTTGGACTGCTTTCTTTTTTCTTTTGGATCTTAGGGTTACTTAAACGATTCTAGGTTTAATAGAAAGAGTAATTTTTTAAATTTTTTTTTCTTTGAAGTTCTCTTTTGTTTCTATAAAGTTCTTCCAAATAATTATTTTATTGGGAATTCCTCCTATTAGTTAAAGTTAAATAATCAAATAATTATTTTATTGGGAATTCCTCCTATTAGCATTAATGTTCTGACTCCTTTGCGGGCAATACAATAAGCGTTCCCTGAGATTTCTCACATGAGTTTTATCGTTGGTTACATTCGACACGATAAGTCATGATTAAAATAAATTTGAATTCTATTGAATTTCCAGAGAATTTCCCTTTGATTATCTGAAAATTGATCGAACAATATAGCAAATCCTTTGCGAATACCTTTATGCCAGGATTTTCGGCTATATTTACAAAATTTTATATTCAACGATGTGAAAATAAAGCAATTTAAATCTTTAAGCAACACAACAACAACAAATTAAATAAGTTTCAAATAATAAATTTATTTTTAAAATCATTCAGCCATATAAATCGGTTAGGTACATAGTAAAGTAATTGTTTCATTTTCAAAGGTCAACCATACACATATAATTTGTATGAAATGTATCCACTTGAATACATTAAAACGGAAATTATAACATGTGAAGCAACAGTTCACGACCATTGTGACACACCTCTTGAAGGTATAGTTATGATATTTGATCCAAACAGAAATATTTGACGATTAGCTTAATTATTGTCATTAACCTAAAAGGTGAATATTTAGCTCGAGTTTTTTTATTTCGGTGTAATAATTTTACATGAGTAACTGAAACTGTTGATTTTAATGACATAAATTGGTTATTACTTATTTTATAAGCAAAGATGCCTTGCGGTCAAAAATATATTAATTATTTTCTTTATATACATAGGTATACTTAATACATATGTATGTATAACATTGTACATATGTAAAAAATTGGAGCATTAATAATCGGTGAGATTTCATAACTCAGAGTAAAATACAATCGAGAGTATATTTTATGTAATCTTTAATTTTAGATACAGAGAACATAAAGAAATTAACGATATACTTACAGGGTGATTCATTTGGTATAGTACAAACGCATAGACCAATGTTCGGAAATGAAACGTTGTTCAAATTTTCGAAACTTTTCGAAATTTTCGATTAACGAAACTCAACGATTCACTGAAATGTTTATAACTTTGGTAAAAGTCGACCGATTTACTTCATTTCATGCTTAGAGGAAAGAAAACTGTTTAAGCTACAAAAAATGGGAGACTTTAAATTTATTAAGCTACTGTGGGTTAAAGTCAAAAAAATTTTTAATCTTCAAATTTTTTTTTAAGAAAATGCAATTTTTCTCACAAAGTTTGCTTTTGTTTTTCTTTTGTATTTGTTTTATGTATCTACAAACTGCTCATACAAAGTTTTTGTCTAGCTTCCATGTAAGAACTCAAAACACATAAAATTTGCTTAATTTTAATGTCATTTTGAGCTAAAACTTAGGTTCATAGGTCATGGGTCTAGTGGTTTTTCTTCTTTTTTTTTATAATATTAACCCATCCATACGCCCTATCCGTATATATATGTAAATATGTAATTATAATTGACATACTTATATACATAAAATGCACATGCCTATTGTATTTAATTGTACGTTTTGCATAATACTTTAATAATTAAGAAACCTTATTTCACACAATTATTATGTTTTTCTTTCAAGAGAATACACGCTTTGACGCTATGACGGTAAACTTCAAAATTACACAAGCTTTTGAATTTCTTTGTTTAGTTGTTATTATAGCAAAATATTTCAACTTTTATGACTTAATTATGAATAAATTTGTCTACGCAGGTGATTTAACATAATTTATAGAGATACGTAAATTTTCTGCTTGATTTGGTAATATTACATAGTTAACAGGAAGGTTAAGGCTTTATGGTTAATTGAACAATTTATATGTATATTTATCTATTATTATGATTATTTAAAAATGTAAATAAAAATGTATTATTATGAAAACAACAAAATTATTATAATTTGATTACTTGATATACACAATATAACCATATGAGGAATAAAAATGAATCATTATATATGTTACACGGAAGGAGGGAGCTCTCAACATTACTTTTAGCCATATACAAATGATTTTTAAGTCATTTCTGGTACAAAATTTTCTTACGATTCTACAATTGCACCTTCAAATACCTAATTGCAGCCATCCATAGCTAAAAGATGGTTGTTTAATCAAATTAATAATACTTAATGCCGTATAAAATTAATTATGAAACGATTTGTCGTTGAAGATTTTTGCTCAATTTAAAATTGCCTAAACCTAATAAATGTCTTGAAAACTATTTTGACTTTAAAGTAAATAAGTTTTTGATTATTTTGATGGAAAATATTTCTAAAATTTATTAAGTACAGGTTTTTTCCCTAAAAGCCAAATTTTCGTACTGTAGGTACCTATAGTAATAATTTTTAACATTAATCTATTTGCGCATTAGAAGTTTTACTCATCTCTGGGGCATCAATCGATTAGATGTGCCATCGATTTGATCTATTTCTTATTATGATTTAAAAGTCTTGATTTACCTAATATTTACCTTCAAATTACTAACATGTTGATCCCCTTTTTTTATATTAAGTAAATTACGTAAATTTAACGTCCAATCGACATATTTACAATGTATTAGATAACTTTTGTGCCTTAATAATAACTCGTCTCAATAATAGGTTGAAAAGGTATATTTAAACGTAAAGGTAATATTTCAACCTTATTTATTTGTTAAGGTATTATCTCTGTCACCAAATGATTTTATCTACTATTTTAATGATTTGAAATAAATTCAAAAGATTACCAATAAAAAATACAATAAATTTTAAATTAATTGGCGGACATTAAATTCTTAAAACTACTCATAATATCGAAACCCACACACAATAATTTTACATTATTTATCAAATATAATCAAATTTCTTTAAAAATTATATAATTTCAGAGAGCCTGTTGTTTTCTGACACCTTTTAATAGACAATTTATTTTTGTTTTAAATGCTGGGTATTTTTTTTTTTTTTTTTTAATTATTAATTAACTATGTAACGTACTTCGAATGTTAATTTATTTAACAATATAATTAAGTATATAGTATATACTTAAGTAACTTATTATTATAGCCGCAATACAACACAGATGTTATTTCGCCTGTATATTGACATCGTTTCGCCAATATCGTGGTTCGTCTTGAATTTTAATAAATAAAAAATAATAAAAAAAAAAAAAACCATGCGCACAAGACATAAATTTACACATTACATGTACCGTTATTTTTTGTAACAGCATTTTTTATTAAAGATGAATATAATTGTTGTTGTATATTGTAATCGTATATTAAACGATAGTTACCTATTCGCTATATAAATATGTATGTACTTACTGTACATTTAAAAGTAGTTAAGATACACTGATTTGGTATTACAATGAAATTAAGAGCGTATCTAATAGCAAATCAAAAATCAATTACTTTAAAGGGATACTATACTTATATATTCAAGCTACATATTTACTATATTTCCAGATCATGCTTATTAAGATTAAGTAGAATCTGAAAAAATTGTTTGCTCTGGGCTCTGGGCTGAAACTTGAATATAATAAATAATATAAAAAGTGCAAATAAGAAAATGGGCTTTCCATTGTACAATAGTACCAATTTTGACTTGAATGCAAAAATTTCATTTTTGAATTATTTAAAATGAAAATTTTATTTTTTTCTGTTTGCTGATCAAAATAATGAAAACCTCAGATATATTTTAGCAACAGGAAGTTGATTTTTTGACCACTCGATTCAATTTAAATTTTCTAACAAAAGTTTGAAAATTAATCTAAAATATCATTTTAAACCGTTAGATAACCCAAAACCAATGGAGTTTCAAGACCAGTTAATAAATGCATGGCATTATAATCAATTGAACTGTCAGGCAAATGCAAAATTTAACGAAATATAATAGAATATGTGGGGCAAACAGGAAACAATGTGCATGTGCATTGAAAAATACTTAAAAATCCCGGATAAGCAATTTGGTGAAAAAATCTCGCTTTGTTTACAAGCACGATTACAGGAGCACGAGAATTATTCCACACATTTATTCCAAAATTCTCTACAGATTTAAACCTTCCCATCGATTGTTGTAATTATAAATGGACTCGGTGATATGATGATGTTTGAAATTCAGGACTATATTTACTTCTGCTGTAGTAACTCTTAAAAAAAATTTAGTTTTATATTCGGTTCGGTTGGTATTTTATACATAAATTGATGATATTTGAAGATGCAATATTTTCATTCATAAATAAGGTAGGTAGGTCTATGTACTATTCAAGAGTACGTGGTGATCTTAAGAACTTATTGTTTACAACATTACTTCTATTCTTTTGAGAACATAAAAAAAATACTATAAAATTTCATTTCTGCTATAAACAATAAGTAAGTAATGCATAACCAAAACAAAATATTATAATATGGTGTATTACAATAAAAACATTAACAATGTTCTGTAGTAAATCGTGTGAGATATTTTATTACGCTAAAAAGGCAAAGAAAAACTGGTTTTCCAACAATAAACTATATGTTCATAAGGTTAAAACATGGCGGCGATTTACACGACTATTGGCGCGACGACCTAAACAAGTCTTATATTGGGATTGAGCAGTTTTAATTTAAGCTTGAATGGATAGTTGGGTACAGATTTTTTTTTTATTTATTATACTTAGATAAATATTGTATACAATTCAAAATCATACTTATGCAATAAAGAAAATGCTTATTTGGACATTTCTATCTCAATGTAGGTAATTTATTAAGAATTTATTCTTTATCAGTTGGAATTGTGTACCAAATTTTTTTTTTTAATTTTGAAATACAATAAAAGACAAATTTGGGGTTAAGTGTTGTAACAGTAGATATACAAATTTCTTAATTTTTGTCATCCAAAAAAAAATTCTGCTTAAGGTCAACTTTACTAAAAATTCTACTTAACTTTTTATTTAAAACCGTGAAGTATATTTTTATGATAAGATAAATTTATGTAAATTATTTGAAAAATCAAAAATCGAAAAAAATTGCGACCCATATAGCCATATATGTAGTAATTTTACAATTACCTATGTTTACATAAACATCCTAATCTTAAAATAACTAAGTGCATAGTTAGTAAAACAAAAAAATACTTCTCAAGTCACTTAAGTACGTCTAAATAAAATAGATTGCTTTTCTGGGCAAGTAAGTAGTACCACAACATTCCATTACACATTGAAATATTTTAAATTATTTGTCACACAACCCCGTTCTTGAAATTCTCGTTTAAATACCTCATACCTCATACCTCGTTATATTAACTTCAAAATCTTTTCGGGCATATATGCAAGAAGATGATTACATAGACATTATGTAAGTAAATATGGATTAAAGATGGTTTACTCTTTGGAATCGCCTAATATGTAGGTATAGTAAGTATCTACTTGTAAAAATTACTTAAAATTGGATATATCAATCACATTCTGCTAAGTAATTAGCAGTAAATGAATACGTAATTTAAATTTAAAACTATATGTAATTTACAGATCCACTTACTTCACTAATCGCGATACTTTCTGATGGAGAAATAAAAAGAAATTTTCAGGAAAACAATAGATTTATTTTTATTGTATTGTAATTTACATAAAACATAAAACTGCACTTAGCGTTAAAAAGCAGAGCAGAAAAACAAGCCAAGCTAATTATTATTGAGTCTGAATAAGTATATAAATAAAAAAAAAACGTTAATTACTCATGCATATTAGCGTGCATATTACACACTATCTCTATGTCTATGCCTTTGGAGCTTCGGTCAAAGTTAAACAATGGCCACCAATTCAAACTATTGGCAATATTATAGAATAGCAATAGAAATTATAATTTGAAAATCATTGGAAATGGCACTCATTTTATGTGTAGAGGCTGTTGCTGAAGAAATTTTTTTTTTTTTTTAATTGTATTTAAAAATCTCCAACTACTTAAGTGTTTATCATACTTAGTATACTTACATGAAATGTGATATCTTTCTGAAAGCTTTATTTTGAATTGAAAATGGTTCCTAAATTATATTAATGACCACTTTCATATTAGGCAACATTTCTATTTTGTTTGCAAACGTAATTAAATTATCATTAATAATTCCATAAAATGAGGAATTAATTTTTCGGTATTTATAAATTCAATAGAAGCTCGAGAGCTAGGAAGCTTAAATAAATTTGAATTTTATATTTGGTAATATTTAAGTGATAAGTATATACAATAGAAAATATTAACAGATTGTTGCCTTGTTGTTGGTTTAAATACTGAATAATGATGCGTATTCTTGATATTTTATACAATAAATAAGTATACCCACCTCTATACTAACTTTATCGTCTAGTTTTCAAATGTTAACGAATTACAATAAAGATTTTTTCATAATTCACTATTTTTTTTAATTCTGAAGATAAAATTCTAAAAAAAACAACTGTCGATATTAATTTTCATGAATTTCATACAAAATTCTCAACGACAATATCCGCCCCACAATTTAAATTCAATCGTACCTATAGTAAGTACCTATACTTAGATCAAATAATCTATATATATTCCCTTTTTTCCAAATTTGAATAAAATGTCCTTTATGGATTAGTTGCATTTACCTAATTAAAATTGAATTAGACGAAATCTTGAAATTATTGTATCGATATTTTTGCTAGATGCGCCATTGCTAGTAGCTAATTACTATAGTTTTTCATATGGAATATGAGACTTGCAATATATATTGATGATTTTCTCGATATTTTGTTAGAAATTCGAAAAAAAATGTATTAGTCAAAAAAGATTGGAAATACAATTTTACTTTAAAAACAAAATTATCTCTTGAATTTCATAGATACATTACTACTTCGTTACTCTATTTTTCTTCAATGATTAAGTATGTTCTTAAATAATGGTTGAATTTAAACCATTCCAGCAGTGATTCATTTAAAAATCACTTAAAGTCAAACTCTATATTTAGATTGTAATAGATTGCGAGTGAAGCGAGTAAATATGTTCTGAATTTTTTATGCATATATACATTTTCTAAATATTCCTTTATTCCAGCAGAATTGACATTAAGTAAGGATCTAAAAAAAGTACTCCACCATTCAATTATTCCGTTACCAGACTGATATTGATACGCGAAACTGGTAGTATTATTTTATAAAGACAAGCGCAACGTTTGCGAATTTCTCGACTTCTAATTATAAATTTAATTGATGATGATGAAAACAACAGACATATTTAAAAAATAATTGCAAGATCTTAAATACTTTGTAGGTATATAAAATAAAAATAAATTATGTAGTTTCATGTTCGTGTATAAATAATGCGTTTTTGAAACACTTAACCTTATCTAATATTTTGGGCAACTCATATTAAAATGGTTTTTTTTTTTTTGTATAAAATGATAGTTACAAAAAATATATATTCCGTGAAATAGCAAAGAGATTGAAAGTTTTCAAGTATACTTAATGTGTATCTTTCCCATGCATAAGTAAGTAAGTACAACAAGAGTTACTTTCGTTTTCGCAAGCAAATTTTATATTTATTATGAAAAAAAAAAAAAAATGAAAAAAAAACCATAATTGCTATTGCCTGCGAAAAAATTAGTATCGACGAGGTCAATTTATAAATCATGTCTATCTTGAAAAGAAGCTCTAATTATATACTATGGCGGCTTAACTTGCGCAATAGAATGCAAATTATCACTTACATTTACATTTTTGCTATAATTTGTTTGCAATAGGTTTTTGTTCTTGTATCACGAGTCTTGAACTAGATAACATTTTATTATGAATTTCTTTGCAATATGCCTACATATATGTATGTACAATTTACATACATATTATCACCGTTTATTTAATAAATCATAAACCTAAAACGATAAAAATTGTTTATATTGAATTGTGTAATGTATGTATGTACTTGTACTGTACATAGTATAGGTACTATAATAAAAAAAAATAATATTTAAATGAATTTTGAGATTGCAGTAATTTTTTACCACATTTTTATCATTTTATAAAAATTAATTCAGAACTTGTGTTATAAGCACCAAGTTATACAGTATGTGACGTACGAGTAGACAAAGCAACAGTATAAATGGACAAAGTAGTATTAGTTTGCGCAATATAAGCTATAAGTATTGTATAGATATAGAACTATCTATATATCAGATGAATCATCAGATAGCCAAAGATCAAATAGTTAATCATAAAAAACAAAAAACAAATAACCAAAAATGGTTTAAATATATAATAACAAGTTAAGAAAGAAATAATTGGCTACGCCGATTATAATATACCCATATGAGCATTTATTTATTTTCTACGACTTTGTTCTCAATCAATTTTTTTTTTCACCAACAAATATATGGAAGCTACGAAAGTTCTCAATAAATTGTGGAAAAACTTTTGAAAATCGATGAAAAATTGTTAAAGTTAAGTATATATAGGCAATAAGGTGAGTGAATATTTTTTTCCCCTTTTTGTAGATTCTAACTTTAAGTACAAATAATTTTTGGCACAGTTTCAATTTCTCAATTTAAAGCTAATAAAAATTGTTGCCCACCTGTTATTGTCCTTTTAACTGGATTAGTAAAAAAATTCTAGTATATAATTCCTACAGAAAGAAATTCTATTGCTACAAAAAAAAAACAAAAATATAAAATTCCAGAGCAAATGGCACACGCAAATTAAAATATTTGATTGAAAGCTCTGCAAAATCGGTTCTAGAAGTGATTCATTTCAAAATCTTTGGTGCAAAAAAAAAACTTGTACCTAAATCTTAATGCGTATAGCATCTGCGTGGGACACCCTGTATATAAATACAAAAAAAAATTGCAAGTCTGGATGTATGTACAATTGTAAATATAAATCAAAGACAAAACTATAATAAGTAACAACCCCACTTACACGCATTATATATACAAAATATATACACAAGATTAACAATACGATATGTGTGTTTATGTACATGACGTTGATTTCCTCAAAAGATTTTTTTTTTTCCTTCTTTTCTATCATATACAAAACAAAAACTAAAATATATAGGCCTCTAGAGGGAAAAGCAAGATTTTAGTTACAAACTCAGAAATATGTAAACACAATCTACAAAGCAATACCGGAGACAAGGGTATTTTGTAACGGGTAAGTCAACTCAAAAGAAAATACCATGACAAAAATTGCTTTTGAAAAAAAAAAAAAATGAGGAAAAAAAAAACTTTTTTTCCACTGCAAAATCCTTTTATGCCATAAAAAAGGATAAGTAAATATGACAATAAAATATCCATAGACACCCACAAAGAAAGTTACCGTTCGCTTCATAAATAGGGTAGTTTTATCGTATATATGTAGATAGGTAAATAAACTTTGGTTTTTTAGTAATTTTGCAATATTACTACTTATTAATCATTTACTTACCTTAATACTCATATCCGTTTGCGACTATTTGAATGTATCCTTTGTCGGTAAATTAATTCCATGCATATATGATCACTTAAAAATTATATAAAACTTGTTGATGTGAATTATTGGTCACTTAAGATGCTCAAATATTAATGAATTGTATACTTAGTTAGTATTAGTTACGTTATTTACTTATAAAATTCAAAATTGAATACTTAGTGTTGGAAGAGAAAAAATTTATTTCGATTTCAGTTTTATTTGCGCGAAAAAAAAAGAAAAAAAAACTATAGTAAAATTTCACTTTGTTGTGTTGTTGTGGTTTAGTTTTTGTTTCATCATAATCTTAATGAAATATCAATTGTACACATTTTAAATGTTACTTTTCAAACTAGTACTATTCAATATAGCTTTTCATTGAACGTGCGATTCGGTGCGATTAACTCTGCATAGTACCCGATGGATGAAATTGAAATAACATACCATTGAGGACGTGTGCAACAAACTGAAAAAATAACAATAACAATACATTATATAGGTATAGTAAACATTGTAAGACACATTTTATAAGAAAAATAATAAGCTGTCTAAGCAGTGAGTAGCAAAAAAAAAGAAAAAAAATAGATTAAATCATTTCAGAATGCGTGCATGCATTGTAATTGGTTTTATGATAAAATTTTCAATTTTTTTTTCTCTCTTTTTTTATGCTTTGAATGTGTTAAGTGAAATTTTTAATCGCAAATTATTGCACAAAACAAATGTGAATTTTGTAGTTTTGTTTTTTTCCATATTAAATTACATAATTACTACTTGCATACTCAACTCATATTTAATTTTTAATTTGATAAAAAAACACTTCAATTCTAAAATGTACTTAATTGCAACAAGTTTTTCTTTTTAATTTCACGACTGTTAATTTCACAAAATAAGAAATATAATAAAAATTGCAACAAATGTTTTAGTCTGAGATGTCGCATTTATGACCTAACCCGTATGGAATGTTAACACAAATAATTGTGGAAATATGTACTTAAGTATAAATTTAATAACAAAGAAAACAAAAATGATTAATAAATAAAACATTTTTTTTAATTGTTCTGATTTGTCTTTTATATTTTTAGAATAAAATCATTTTCAGAATAATATAGTCAATCGCCCCCCCCCCTCCCTATGTATATAAATACAAATATATTAGGTTCACCCAAAATGTATCCAATTATCGACAAGCTTAACGCATGTGCAATATGAGCACGTTTTACACACGGACACACGTGATGAAAATAGACACGTGTAAAAACAAATTATTTGTTTTCGTTTCTTTTCAGACAATATTTTATAAATTATGTGGTTTTATAGTAACGCCATAGTCTTTAGTGGTTATCGTGAGGCAAAGTAGTTTAATAAATTATTATGGAACAATCTCAATTCAAGTACATGTGTAAGTAGGTAAGCAAGAAGTATGTATGTATACAATGTACGTACAGTACAAGTAATAAGTCTTTATTAAATAACTTGTAAGTGTGATGTTAAAAATTCCCGGCTACCAAAGTATAAAAACATTTTTTATTGCTAAGGTAGGCGAAATATTTCTTTGTAAAGAGAACCTCTTTTCTATAGAAATGTCACATGCTAACAATCGCCAGTCGGCCAAATATTTTTTTTTTCCTGATTGATTATCGAAGCAACCAACTGGAAAAAAAATAATTCTTCTAACAATGGTCCCGTACCATTGGAGATATGAATTTTTTAAGGAATTTTTATTGAAAATCAAAGAAACAAAAAAAAAATTTGTTTCCACGAATTCCATAAATTTGATCTTAAATTGCATATTTCGACTTAAAATGTCACGAGAAAGACGACAAGTAGTGGTAAATTGTTTTTTTTAATTTTTTTTTAACTAAGTATGCGGGATTTATTCAAACAACAACAAAATATGAGAACACTAACAAGTAAAATTACAAAAAGAATTTTTTATATTTTTTTATTAGTTAAATATAAATGCATTTTTAGTTCAATTAAAATTTAAATTTCTACAACATTTCTATACAAATTTTATTGCAAAAAAAAAATTGGTCAACAATCGAGGATACGATCTTAGTTGGGGTGTGTTGTCGAGCGCTACATGTTATTTTGTTCAATAAATTTTTATTCTAATTACCCTACCACTACGTTAAAACTTTATAAATCGATCAATGAAAAATTTAATGGCCATTGCAATGAACAATTTTAGGAAATTATAAATTTAATTGAAAATAATTAATAGGAAGTCCCCATCACATACATTTATTTAATAAATCATTGTTCGTTTTTTTTTTTAAGTAAGTAAATAATAAATTTGTGTGATTCATTATTATTTTTGTTTTTATTCTTAAGGTTAGATTTTAAAAATTAAATTTTAGAAATATGCATATAAACTATTATAAGTAGTATATTTAAGATTATATGTAAGTAATTGTATGATAAAAATTTAATGTACAATAAATGCAGAGGAAGTAACCATAATAAGGTCACACAATAACCAATTACAATTATTTCAAAAAAATTCTAATATAACCAAGGTCATGATTATATACGCATGAAGATTGAAGATTGAAAATTTAATTTTTTTATGGAGATACGTAAGAATTACCACCGAAAATTAAAAGAATAAAATTTGTATTCTTGATTTTAATTAAAAATTAAAGATTTTCCATTTATTTATTTTTGATTTGTAAGTTTGACAAGGATTTTTATTGTTATCTATTCATTACATAAGAAATGCAAAGAAGCATTGCTAATATTTTGTTACTTTGAGCCGGATTTAGATATTTACGAAACACTATACTTACTTACATAAGTATATTTACCATTTTATGAAAATATTATTAAATTAAGACTCAGTTCTGCACTAATATTGTTTGTGATTTTAACAATACAACAATAAGTTATTTTAAGGATTTTGATGCTCTGCATTTTCTTTTATTAGTATTTAGGAAAATTGCCAATTGTAGCGTAAATCTGTTGATTTTGTAAATTAAACTACCTAATGAGCGACTCTTTCATCCAACTAAGTACTTATCACATAGAGATTATAAGTTTGAAGTTAAAACTTAAATATTTACAGCATTTACTAATTAAGTACTATACCCTATACCTACATACATACGGTAAGCATAAATATAGGCGAACAAAATTTTAAATACAATCAATGACCATGCTTAAATGGGATAGTGGTAAATAATTATAGTTTATTTTATAATAATGGCTATAAGATAAGTATAGAGAAAATATGTGTATGAATTACCCGTTTAGCTCCAATTAATTAAACGAATATAATTACAGTACCTACTTGCAAGTAAGTAATGTAGGTAGGTATTTCTAATTATTCCATAGAGAATTTTTGTGCAATGCATGTGTATATAACAGTTTTTTTTTATATATTTTTAATTTACTTTAAAATGGTTGACCTTTAATTTTACAATTAAATTAAAATCACAATTATTTCATTATTTTTTGCAGATTTATGTTTAGTACTACTTATGTAAGTACATTTATATTATTTTTATCGTGGTGGGGCTGTTCTCTGTTCAAAATAAATGGGTTCGGCCCATCAATGAACAGCAATTTAACATTAATCAATGAAGAAAAAAAAAATACATCCGAGTATTGTTATTATAAAGTATTATATTGTACCGACTTCCTTTGCCAATGTAATTTTATACATTTTGATGTTATTGTATTTTATATAACATAAATCAATACTTATTTTTACGAAAAAAAAAAAAAAAAGTTGTTGATTGAATTGTTTTGAATGAAAACCCAAAACATTCTCAAAGATATGTAAATATGATTTGGTTATTGTGACGGATTCTTAGACGGAATAAATTTAATGTAAAGAAAAATCATGTCTACAGAGTTCTTTTTAATTTAAAAAAAAACTTTTATGAAACTTTTATACGTTTATACTTAAGAATTATAAGAATCCAATTGAATGTATTTTTAGCTTTGTTCTAAAATTGAATCAAGATTTGTATCTATAATAATTTTAGCTAATTAAAACAAGATTTATTAATTATTTCTTAAATAAATGTAGGTATTTCTTTTAAGATAAGTATTATTTGTGTTTTTTTTTTAGAAATAAATTCAATTTTAGAACTTTTGTTCCATTATAATAATTAATAATACAACTTTTTTTTTAAAGACTTGGAAAACCTCAAAAGAATTTTAATTTAAGTAGACGCGAAATGTTATTCTAATGACATTGGAAAACCAAAATTTTTATTTTACTCAAAGAAGCATTTTTCCGAAAATCTTTGTTTTCGTGAGAATTAAAAAAAAAATTAACTGAAGATTAACAATTTTTTCAAAAATTTCCCGCTGACAAGGGGAATGACAATGTTTTTTTTTTGCCAAAAATATTCTTAATATTTGTACTTATTATTAATACTAGTGTCACGCCACATATATAGTAATGTATACAAGTAAAAATCCATTTATCTACTTATAGAAGATGAAGTGTATAGAAAACATTGATTGATTTAAAAAAGAAAACTAAAATCAATACCTACTTAAAGTACATACTTATTGATAAAAAGCTATATTAAATTTTTAAAAAAAAAGCAAAATCGGTATGTCTCTCACTTTTACAGATATAAAGCAATAAGTGCCAAAAAAAACTTCCCCATATATCCACTCCCTATTCCCCAAACATAAGTGATTTGTCAAGATTTATATTAAGCTCTTGCCTTAACTTTAATTGAAGTGATTTTCATTTAATAAGTAATTTCAATTTAGTATGGCAAAGTCAAAAAAAAAAACGTTTCCATCTAAATTTATATAAAACAAAAACAAAAAAAAAAGGATGACAGCATACTGTCATGCTCTGCCTACATAGGTAGACATCTATTAAAAATTTCATTTTAAAAACTGTCAATTAAGTATAAGTACTTGAACAATTTTAGTAGTAATTAATATTTACTTATATACAGGGAGGGACGGTTTTCTATGTTGTACTTAAATGGTGCACATCACTATACGTCGTAATAGTTGATTTTATCGTAGAGGTGTTGTCTATGTAAAATATGAGTAAATTGCTTCATATTTATAGAATATAGATCGAGAATTTTGTGTTACAATACAACAAAGTACCTGATTAAATTTCAAAATTACGTAAGTACTTACATAATAAGTAATCAAGTGCATACGTAATAAGTATAGATACAAACATATATGCAAAGGCAATTTCGTTACATAATAACAACAATACCGTCAAGAATAGGTACTCTATATGACAACAATAGGGTAACTAACGTTACTAAACTATAAAATCCAATGTCTCATCGAAAAACGTGCCCATCTTTATAGAGACAACTACTATTTGGTGACATTTTATTTTAATTTGATTGATACACAAAACTTGGGTAAGTTTGCATTATGATTCACATCTAAAATTAATGAAAGGTCAAACAAAGCTAATTAAATCGTTGACCATGTCTAATTGAATATATTGGTTATATACTAACTAACATATTAACTACTCCTAATATAGTATTAGGATGATGTCATATGAAATTGTAGACTAATTTTATTTTTTAATACTCGTAAAATAAATTCGTTTAGCAAACTTTGTAAGTATTCAAATAGGGAGTAATGACCAATAAATAAGTATACGTTTTGGCTGAATCACCACTATTTAAATAATACTGAAATAAAATCTCAAAAAGAATGATTCTTTCTTACTTGAATCTATTACGTATGATTATGAAAACTAGGAAAAGTCAAATTCTGATTCCAGGATTTGGATTAATTAATAAGGCCAATAAATGATTTCAATAGATTTGTAATCACTTGAAAGATTTATTTTTTCTTGGATTTTTTAAGTATGTAAGTACTTACGAGAATAAGAAAAAATATTAATTTAAGTTTTAAAAAGAATTGTCTCAGAATTGTCCTTTATAGTCACCTCTAAGTTAGGTGAATTGCAATCGTTAAGATATAGTGACAGTGAACTACAGTCGGTAACCAATCAAGATAAATCGAATCCATAATTATCCTAATAATTTTGTCTCACAAACAATTACTTGCAATAATCTTAATCCTTGGTTCAAGACCGACTAGGAATAAAACACCTTTCTCTGGTATGTTTAATTGAATCTGAGACCAGGTGGTTGGATTGCACTTAAAAACAGTCTAAACAAATGACATTTATCTCTAAAAATGACAATACTTAAAAATAAAGTTAAAATTGCAAGCATTTGTAAGGTTTCTGTAAAAAAAAAAAACCTCAAGTACTTACATCTTTGTTCCACAAAAAAAAAGAGCTCGTCATGTCAATTGAGATAAATGTATAAAAAGGGATGTTCTAATGGGCCCATCTATAGCGACCGAAGGATTTTCTCTCTTACACTAACTAACTAGCTAATCCTTGGCCTGGACTTACAATGCAAAAGTTATGAGGATTTAGTCCCAATTTAAGCAAAATAAAAAAAAAACAAAGATTATGTAACCAAAAATGAAAAAAGGACACAAATCGAAATATTTTTGCAAAAATCAGATGAAAATCCAAACTCATCCTTAATAATCACAGAGAGCCACATAAAAAGGAAATTTTATGAAAAAGTTGTGGCCATAATTACTTAGTGAATTATTTACAGGTTGGAATTTTTCCCTATTTACCTTTTATTTACCAACCTATTTAACCATATTTTATTATATAAAATGTATGTAAGTATGGGTGACAATTAAAATTGCAACAAAAAAATTGTTGTTCATAATCATAAGTAATAAATTAATTAAATTATAACAATTTTTTCCCATCACCATCATATAACAACTGGCTGGATTAATGGATGGTAGAAAGTAACCATGACCTCGTCCATATTCCCTTGTGTATCCTTCTTTTCAGTTATGTCATATGTACATGTGGCGTATATGTGTGAGAGTACTACCAACTGGATCTATTCGAATTCGGCGCAGCTGAAAAGCTAAGAGAATTTGCTCCATAATGCTCCCCATATACAGATGGGTAGTAGGTATTTTTCGTACTTCATAAATATAAAAAAAAAAAAATAGGAAAAAAAACAGCAAAAAGTTCAAGGCCATGATAAATCAAATCGACCGCACTGGAATTTAACCTTCAACTGTTGAGCTGGCTCTTCCAATCATAATTTTCTATATGGAATTTTATTTAATACTGAAGTGGAGTGGAGAGAGTACAGAGCAAGTAGAAAGAAGAAAAAACAAAAAAAATATCAACAAAAAAAAATAAAAAAAAAACCTTAAGTGGCAATATTGCAACAATGAAGATTGAAAACTTCTTTTCGTAAGGTACACAGAATAAATAATGTGTGGTGGGTGAATAGGGTTGGCCACATACAGAAATTGTATTTAAATGTAAATACGGATCGATTTTGTATGATTGTGCAACTGGAAGACTGGCTCTCTGTTGTATTTAGTTAGTAAAACCTAAAAGCAGAGCCTTTCGCCTACAATCATAATAATAATATTGGAAAGTAGGCGGAATGTTGGAGATGAGTGAAAAATTCTGTTAAATATATGTAATGTATCAGGAGCTGATAAAGGAGATGAATGCGTTATGTATGTATGTAGGATGTAGGTCATGTTCACTGTGATGTTTTCTATCCAATAATAAATTTATTATGTAGGCATCTACCGATTAAAGTCTAATTTTAGTTTGCAAATAAGTTGCGATTAAGTCAATTTTGTTTGACATGCATTGTTGTTGTACGTAATAATATAAAGCATAAAATAACCTTGGAGATTTGTATTCAAAACAATGCTGTTTTCACCATTTTCAGTATAATCCGATACACAATGTTGCTGGTTTTTCCAAGAACGGCACAAACAAAAACATTACCAATTTATTAATCTTGGTACTTAGCACACTATAGTTAATTACACAATAAAATATAGTACATAGTGGGCAGTTACAATATTTTCTCACTAAGTATACTTAGCACAATTTAATTTATATACGAAACTCTTTTTTATTTTTTTTTATTCACACAAAAACTTTTTCACATATAGAACAAATTACAAATGTTGTTGTTGTTATTGTAGCAACAAAAAAAAAAGTTTCCATTAAAATACACAAAACAAAAAAATTATTATTTATTCTATTTACTAAATATGTACAATTACAATTTAGTAATTATATATTATGGTAAATGGACAGAAAATTAATAAAACCAAAAGACGCGCAGATGTAACTCAGCCGAGAGTTCACTGGTATTTGCTAGAGACGAGATTATTTTTTTTGGTTTCCTATTGCTGCGGTGCGGTATATTTGGATCTGTCACCGTTCAACATTTTATATATCTGAAGCTGAGCACGGATGGTATTGTAGAGAAAAATTGAGTGAATTCGAGTGAATTTGTATGCGAGGTTTGGTCACATGGAAAATCACCATATAATACCGATTTGTTACCGAATGCATACGAAATATTGTTTTTATTTGATGTTACTGACTGGTATTCCTTGGGTGTATGGTATGTGTATATGTAGAGAATGCAATTTAATTCATGCATTTGTATTTATATTTATGTATATGATAAAAGATAAAGTTAATTTTAATGCATCACACAATTGTAATCACTTTTATGATAACAATTGGTTTTTTTTTTTTTTTGTTATTGTATGCGAAATTAAAATATTTTGTTGTTGGATCTGGATAAGCATGTTGTTTGTGTGTGTATGTGGTTTGGTGGCGACACCATCGATATACTCACGATACCCATGAATGAATCACACAACATTGTTTGAACGATAAAGTGTGTAACAAAAGGCAATAACTATAATAAATGTGCAAGCGTCTGCATTTACAAAATGCAACTGAAACAGGAAATCGACATTATTGTATTTTTTTAGTTGGAATGTATTGTTAATTGGGGTTTTACTACTACACTACTATAGTGTGTATTTTATTTACTAACAATTTTCGGATTAAATTCAACGATAGTAGGGGCTCATCTTGATAAATATTTATTATTGGATTTTCCATCAATTTTAATTGTGTTCCAGTATTTGTGGATAATCCATCAATTACAAATACTATTTATTATCATTTTCATTATAAATTTTATTTAAAATTGTACATTTGAGATTGTATCATTAAAACATTTTCCAATTAAAGGCGTCCCTCGTATAACGCGGTACTTGCGTATAACGCGGTTTGTAAATTGTGAACGTCCCTTATACAATGCGGTTGCAGTTTCGTAACATTTTTTGTTTTATAATTAACGTTTTTATTTCCATGTCTTGTATAACGCGGCATTTTTGTGGAACTTAAGCTCTTCGTTATACAAGGGACATCTGTACGTATAGGAAGGTATAGGAAGAACATAATCGTGCAAATTGGGGAAAATCTTTTTTTCTATAGAATTTTGGAAAAATTAATAAATCGAAAAATTACGCTGTACAAATATTTGAAAAAAAACGTCACGTCCGTTAGGTAAAAAAAAACGTGAAAGGAATTAAAATTAAGTACGTAAAGCTTAAAATACAATTACTCTTAGTTATAATTAACATTAACGATCAATTTCTTTAAAATTATAAAGCCAAAATTTATATTCATTTCCAAAATCGTTTAAAAATTTACAATTTACTGTAGACTTTTTCGAATTGTACAAAATCCCTTGTAATCTCATCAACATTTCGGACACCCGTCAAAGCCATCGTACTATCGAATTCATTTTTATATATTTCCAAAATTTGCTCAACACCCTCTTGTCCATTAGCCGCCAAACCCCATATTGCCGGTCGTCCAAAAAAGACAAATTTCGCACCCAAAGCAATTGCCTTAAATACATCGGTACCTTCTCGAACACCGCCATCCATCATTACAATTAATTTATCACCGACCGCATCGGCTATTTCGGCCAGAACCTCAATCTATAAATAAGATATTTATTAAAATGTTCAAGAAGGATGGCAATTTGTTTGTGTCTCTCACGGAAGCATGAACGGTATCCAATTGTCGAGCACCATGATTGGAGATGATTATTCCTTTGCAACCAGTGTCAATGGCTAGTAGGGCATCTTCTTTCGTTAAGATTCCTTTTAAAATTATCGGAAGCTTTGAAAATCTACAAAATGTTGTTAAGATTAACTTATGTATCTGGAGAAGGGAAGAAAATCTCCGGAACTTTTAGTTTTAGAACCAGAGGCCACTGGTCTGATCTGACTAAGCTAACTTTTACTTACTTTACCAACCATTTTACATCATCCCACGTTAAAGATTGATCAAACTGCTTAACAACATAGTCATTTATACCAGATCCATCACTTGATTCCACTAAATCTTTGATTTCATCAAAATTTCGTAATCTTAAAACAAAAATTTAAATAAAAAAAAATGGAAGTAGAATATTCTCGTCCAGAATCCATACTCAAGATTCGATGGAAGTTTAAATTTATTCCTTTGATTTTCTCGTCGCACACCAAAAATTGGAGCATCAATGGTTAAAACAATTGCCTTATATCCATTCAATTCAGCCCGTCGTACAGCCGACTCACTCAACTTACGATCTTTATAGATATAAAGTTGAAACCATTTATGGGTATCGGGAGCGGCGGCTGCCACTTCTTCAATGGAACAGGTTGACAATGTACTCAATATGAACACGGTGTTAAATTTGCCAGCAGCTTAAATATGATTTTTGGGGTGAACTTTGGGGTAAAACATTAATTTCCAAAAATTTACCTTTTGCCGTTCCAATTTCACCATCTGGATGGGCCATTTTTTGCATAGCAGTTGGTGCTATTCCGACTGGCATACTTAGATCCAAACCGAGTAATTTACATGAAGCTGAACGAATTGAAACATTACGAAGAAATCGTGGCCGAATTCGGATGCTTGTACAAAATTTGGAAATTTATTAAAATCAAGACTATCCCTATTATTTATAATACATACATTCTGGTGTCCGAGTTCTAATTAAAGATGCTATCCGACGTGTACTTATAATATAATCTTAAATCATAATCTCATATAGACATATCTCTGATTTTAAACCTTCCCCCTCTAAATCAAGGGATAAATACTTATGGGATATTCGAATAGACTGTCGTAGAATTTCGTACAATTCGGTACAGTTCTGTTGAATTTCGTAAAATTCTGTACAATTCCAGGAAATTCTATACTATTCCGGAATTTCGTAAAATCCTGTGGAAACCATTTTGTTGTGTGATTACCCCCTCATTATAAATGTTTTATTATATCGCCTTATTCAGCGGTTGATTAGTTTAGTTAAAGAATGGGGTGTATGGCTATCCGGCCTTCCTTTACTGCGACCCGTTAGATTTATTGCAAGTCCCCTTCAAAAGTTAAATGTGACCCACCAGCGGTGTACTGTTTATGAAATTCAGTATGTGCTAGGGGGTTGTTCTGTCCGATTTCTATTGGGGTTAAAGAATAGCCCCCTAGATGAAACAGTCTTCTGTGGGCCAATGCATCGCATTCGCACAGTATATGTTCTGCAGTTTCGTCTTCTGCAAGGCAGAAACGGCAACAGCTGTCCAATTTTGTTGAGGTAATATCTCAATCGGCAGGGACCGGTTAAAAGCTCTGTAATTAGTATTAGATTATTTCTGTTAAGCTTCAGGAGCCTGTCAAAATTCTGTCGCCAATGGGTAGGGATGAATTTCTTCGCGTGTATTTAGTCTGGTACCGCTTCTCAATGCCGCCGCTTTTAATCGTCTTCCCAGGCCCTGATTTTCCCTAGAATTGCGTTCTTTTGACGGCCACAGAATAGCTCAGGGCCTGTGAGTTTGGATTTTGCGCCTTTTCTATGCAAGCAATAGTAGTACCAATATTTTGATAATAAATTTACCAGAATAGGGCCGAATATCTGCATTAAATCCGAATTGTCTAAGCGTAATCATATGGCAATGTGCAAATCAATTATAATTCACTAAATATATGAGATCATAAGATCATAAGTGTGGCAATGACGCCGCCTACGCATAGTCAGAAAGTATAATCCCTCTTATATGGTTGTTCATGTTTCTAAAGTCTGTTAGTTATCTATGCATGCAAAAACAAAAAAACAAAGATACAAAATTCTAAAAAAACAAAATTTCTGGTATAGTCTAGATTAAAAAAGACGCTAATAAAGATAAGTAACATGCGCAGATAATAAAGTACTCAGAAACGGAGTTGACCCAGCGCAGAACATTACGAAGACCTACTAGATCTTGAGAAATTATGAAGACCGTTCGGTAAGGAGGGGCGAGGGTTCAATAACGGACCGTCGTACCAATAAAAGAAAGAACAAGAAGAATGTACGTACTTATTAAAACCAATCGTATTCAATCTCAAAGTAGACTCATTGCCAGCGCCACTGCTATAGTAATCGAAGGCATTTTTTGGAATTAGCTGTTTGGCTTTTGTTTCAAAATCCGACACGGAAACCAAATCCATTGTTAAATAATATTTAATATACGAAATCACAACTTAATAAATACACGGAACTGCCAATTTACTGTAATCACGTCCTTAGTCCACAGAGTATAATCTCAATACTGAATATATAGAAGAAAAAATTGAATTCAGTTATTATCTTTATCTAACAAAATACTTACTGCTGGATCTTTATGGCATATTATAATTTGTTTGTTATCTCGCTCTTATCATCGTTAGCATACTATAGCAGTGATAACGAAGTCTAGGCAATTTATTAGGAAGACAACTATTATGAGAATCATATAATTCTAAAAACAAAACTCCAATTTAGAACCGCCATTATTAAATATTTCATTTTAGGTTGCAACGACCCGCTCGGCCGTTTATTTAGTTTTCATTCTTTCGGTTTGTTTTTCATTTAGTTTACAATTTGTTCTTTACTAAATCTTTCGCGCATTCGTATTAATTTGATAAAACCCGAGTAAAACACGAAAAACGAGAAACAAGACGAGGGAGTTCCTGTTCCGACCATTGAGCCAGATGGTCACGATATGATAAGACGAGAGAACATTCGGTCAAAAGTCATTTATATTGCGAACATCAGAGGAAATGGATGGAGAAACGTGAAATTCAAAACAGCAGATAGAAAGAAACCGAATGATGCTTAAATTGTGGCTCTCGATCGAACTCAATAGTTCTAAACAGATCCGAGTAATAGGCCCTATTCAAATTGATCCAACACCAGATCCAAGTACATGTTTGTTAAAAGAACTGGGATTTTGAAGAGTTCAATTAAAGCTATGCAAATATTGAGGGATTAATAAATTCAGTTGATAATAGTGGGGTCAATAGAGTTCCATCTGTGTTAAATTAAATTTTTTAAAAATTGTATGTGACCTACGCAAATCCAGTTATTTTTCTAGAACATTTCAAATCCGAGCTTAAACGATTTTTAAATTTATTTTGATGTAGAAACTATCCACTGTCGGGGTCACCATTTATTACGATTTAGTTCCAACGTACGATCGATTTCTGTTTGAGACTTAAATTAAACTTAATCTATTTTACAATTCCTTTGTATATATCGATTATTGTCTTTTAACCTTCATAGGGTCCTTTATTTAAAATAACGTTGAAGATCTTTATGGTCATTTTTGACCACACACATTAAATAATAAGAAAATATTCAGAACAAGCAATATTAGAAATCCATTTTTCATTCACTTCCCAGCATTTGACAATAAAATGCCTATTGCCAACATACTTTTTACCACATTTGTACATATAAACGAGGTTTTAATATTGTTGAACAAAATGTACATCGAGCCCTTTTCCTAGTCTAAAGATGATCCAATATCTTGAAATAACTGAAGTGAAATGATCCAATAATTGATTAATGTTGATCAGAAATGACCAAAAGACCCTATGAAGGTTAATTAATATAATATGTATGTAGGTGCAACCGGGTAATGCCGCCACCACACACTCTTTACGGTCATATCATTTTTTTGTCAATTTTTCACTTAAAAAAAAATATTTAAAAAGAAATATTGTCCTAGTATGATTCATATTCGGGCCTATGCCTATTTCGTATATATTAAATAAAAATTTTATCTTAAATTGAATTCTATAAAAAGTGCAAAGTCCTCGAGATAATAATTTTTCATGAAAAAATTTCCGTAAGTTTATTATTATCGATAATAACAAACTGTATTTATACAAAAAAGTCTAATTAGCATATTTATTGTTAAATTATTAAACAACCATGGTTATTAAGATGTTTGGAAAATATCAACCGCAGTAGTAATCTTTTTATTATTTAGTATTTTGCTAATAATTGTAGTTGTTTTTTTTTAGGTTAGTAGCCAGCCAACAAAAAATTGAAACGAAAATTTACACAGCACAATTATTATTCAAATGAAATAAATGTTTAGCAGTCGAGAAAATTAGCGGCCATCAGCAATTCCAGGGCAATCTCTGGTGCAATTGGAAATTCTGGAATTTCGGTTGAACTATTTGTGTATCGTACTTTGTATGTGAAGTACATACAGACTTTTTGCAGTACATGAGATCTAAATAAAGATAAAGAAGGAAAGATAGTAGTAACAGTAGTTTCTACCATCCAAACAAAAAATAAATTACAAAAAAAAAACTAAAAAACTTACGGGATTTCACGAAAATTCACTTCATTTGCTTCATTTTCAGCAAATTGTCCGGGCCCCGAAAGCATAGCCTTTATTGTGCCCGATGTCAGTGCATGCTCACGTTTCACAATAAACTCATGGCCATCGGATGAGATCAATTTTACGTACATAGCATCGGGACCCTCACAGCCTCCAAATAGACGGGCGGGTGTTTGTTCTTCCATTGGTTGAGACATCCTACAATTTTATAGCAAATTCTATGTGTCGCTTGTTTCGAATATATGTTTACTGAGCTATTTAAACTATTTTATGTGTTATACTTAGGTGATTTTAATAAAAAAAATGTAAAATAAAAATTTTCTTTAACCTTTATTAACAGCTGACAACGATGACACCGAAAAAGAGCCCTCTTATTCTAGGGTTGTGTAAATATTAAAATGATTCATTGATATTCGTTGTTCGGTGAATGCGTCCAATTACAGACTATTAAACCACTCTATGTACATAGAAAATTTGGTACATTTTCAATTTATATATGGCAGCTAAATTAGATGAGGGAAATCTTTTTTGCTAACACCAATAAATAATAACTAATTTAAGTAGAAAACACTTGATCGTATGACAGATACGATTTTTCGAGTCGAATATTTAATATTTTCTGTCCCAGCTGAAACCGAGACGACTGCACAAAAAAGAGAATTTTGCCTCTACATAGGATCTTTTGTAGTGTAGAAACGAAATTTAACCTGAATGAAAAAAAACAACAACACTTAGGAAAACTTAACCGAATTTTATGGTTCTAGAGTAAACCGTCGATTTTTACAAAAATGTTCAAACTTCAAGAACGACTTTTTCGCTATGATGAATGGTAACCTTTTTGCCTCATAAAATTAGACATGAATGTCAGTATAACTCGGAAAATTTAGAGAAGGACATATAAATATAATAATGAGTATGTTAGAACGAGAAAAACGTTCTATTGGTTGGTGGACTTTTACTGATGTCAAAATAAAATAAAATGATTAAAATCGCTGAAAATTGTTATCCGTAATCTGTACATCTGTAATTAATCCGTATTTAGTACCTCAAATACTATTTCACTGTTAGTATTTAATCAGTTACCCAAATACTGGGATATTATTTTGCAATGAAAAGATTGAAAATCATAAGAAAAGTGGAAGTTTCAGTTTGAAGATGGATGGCTTGTTGTTTAGTAAATTTGTGTAAATAAAATCGTTTCAATATTGTCCAAAAAAAAAGTATTCTACACAATGTGCGACAATTTTTATCAAGAGATTGAGACGGACGACCATGAGAATCCTACAGAGCAGCGGTGCGAACCGTTGGGCGCTGCAAACGATGAAATTGATTCGGCTACTTCCATTTTCGATAAAGAACCGTAAGTTCCATAGGGTTGAGATTTTTTCTATTTAAAAAAAACATACTTTTTCTGGGTTGCATTTTTTACAGACCAACCAAAGAAGATGATCATCGCATCAAAAATCTCGAAGAGGAACAGGAAATGCTATCCTCGTCATTGCTTGCATTGACGTCCCATTTTGCTCAAGTTCAATTACGATTGCGACAAATTGTCGATGCTCCAGCAACGGATCGTGATGAGTTACTGCAAAATTTAGATGAATTTGCCTTTCGAGGCATTCCAGAAGTATCAAAACTGAATGTGGACGAAGAGCATTTATTCAATGCGGTGGAACGTCAACGAACCTGTCAATATGAGGTGATTGAGCGACTGAAACGGCAACTGATGGAAGTGGAGAAATTCGCCTACGAATCGGGTGCCAAAGTATTGCCACAATCGATGCTGGTCGAAAAGCAGAAGGTCATCATTGATGAGTTTAAGAATAAAGTCAACCTCAATGTTTGCGATGATGATTTGCCACAATTATCCAGCGAAGATCTACGGAATCAAGTGGATTGTGCGCTGGGTGAATTTGTGGGGCCCATGAAAATGAAAGATACATTGGTGTGCCAACTGAAAACTCAGATCGTTGATTTGGAACGTTTTGTGGCATTTTTGCAGGGCGAAACGTACGACGTAAAGGCGACCAACAAAACAGCTCCTGGTTCTAAGAATTGTGAAATGGCTTACAATACATACAATTCCAAAATGGCTAAACATCGACGGCAAATGAATTTACCAGCCGATCTCAAAGCTGGCCATCCCACCCTAAGGTATCAACAATCACCAAATACACTATCACCGGTTCCACCCCAATCAACAACAACAACAACCAAAGATGAGAATCTTACAAACAAGGCGGCCGCCCTATTGGACAAGGCCGCCTCAATTCTGAATATGTTCGCTGTAACTCAATTGGGCTGTGGCAGCAATCGATTCCGCAAGAACACCCTGAAAAGAACGGTCAAAGGAAATCACTGGGGCGATTTACGTGCACAATTGGAAGTTGATGTGCAGGAAATTGTTTCGCTTGTCTCCACCATTCCGAAAAGTATAAATAAAAAATTGAATGCCACATCCAGTGATTCAGATGACAGCACCACCACCACGGACGGTGGTATAATCGCTATAGATCAACAGTCCGATGAGGTTTACACAGCGCTTCAATTGGAAATAACGAAATTGGTCCGAAAACATTTTGCGGTAACATTGCAGAAATTAATGGAGCACGGTTTGCGAGATGATCGTTTGGGTTCATCGTCTCTAGTACCGTTTATGGGATGTTTCTATCATCATGGACACAATTCGTCATCGAATCGTCGTTCATATTATCAATCATCAAATCCAAATGATGATAGCGATGAATTTGATTCCGCTTCGGATGAACAACACCAAATGCACGTGTGGGAACTGTTTCTACAGTACTACTACATCAAAAATGGCGATAAATTTAATGAGACACCGGCCCGAAAACTTTCGCAAAGTTTTAATTTGGACATTGCTGGCACATCTTCCTCATCGAATAAACAAAGTCTTCTGTGCGCTATCGGCAGCATAATTAGCATTCATACACCATACAAGCGTAGCTATAATTCCCATTTTAAAGCTTTGGTATCGACTGGATTGAAGTAAGTTAATTTTCGAAGAGAATATTTTACAATTTGTCATTGTAGAATTCGTCCAGTAGTGTATTCCTTCCATAGATCCGTTTCCATTTTGATGCTACTCAACTTATTACTGAGTGGCGTCCAAGTATCTCTGGGAAACCGATTTATTCATTTACCCCTGAGATCCGTCCTTCAGAGAAAAATTTCATAACGGATTCTCTGGGACTCTGTTAAATTTCATTCTGGCTACCTGTTCTATTCTATCTACCACTCCAAATTTTGTGCTCCACCTTTAAAACATTTGATGATGTCGACTGAATTTCTGTCGTCTGTGTACTGATTGAAGTTTGATATGAATCCTTAGTAATGATGATGTGGAAGCAAACCCAGTTTCTTGGATCAGAACCTATCATCGGGAGTGATTACTTGTTAAGAAGAACAATCGGATAGAACGTCTAAAGTTCTTAAATCTAATTAGGAACTACTTGATATTAGTCTACAATGGCAATAATTTGAAAATATTTCTTCCAATTAAATATTTAATCACAACAACAACAACAAAACCTTTTCTTTCTTTTTTTTTGAAGCTCCAAAAAACTAACACAATGGATCAATTTGGTATTTCAATGTTCGGAACTGATCGAACAATACTATACCGATTGGAGTTATGTGGCCCGTACTGGTTTTAGAGATGGTCTAAAGTGCATTGATCGTCTATCGCATCATGATTTCATTTTACCGGTCGACATTGCCGTTCGTCAATTTAAGAACATCAAAGATGTGTTCATGTAGACAAAATTTTGAATGGACTCGGTTCGATTTTGATCTTTATACAGAATGCATGACATTCATTAGAATTGAATTTATTTTGTATCATTTAGTGGGCGCCAATTTTAGATGGCGCCATTTTGATCATTCCCAATTTTTTTTTTTCTCATTTATTGAAATCTAGTCACTAATTTAAGGAGCATGCTATTTATTATACATTCCATTTGTGTTTGTTCTGTTGATTTTTACTATGTTTCTAGTCTATTGAGCATATTTAAATATATATGAATAAAAGTATAAAAATACTATTTTTTTATAGCATTATTAATAATATATATCTATAGCTCCTGAAAAGCTCCATAAAAATGAGTTAGCGGGTATTGTATATAAGCCATCGTAGTACATTTCCTGTAAAGGAATTTTATCATTGGCTCGTTTTCGACTTTTTGGGTACAAATGGGTTAATGTGGTCATTACCGCCGTGCATTCAAATGTAAAAGGATATTTTTCTTGGATCACGTGGTTTTTTCTCATATTTGCGGGCAAGAAAAAAAGGTTTTCACAACTAAATACCCTGCATTGTATCGTGATCTGGCGACGACAGACAATATCGGGAAAAGTACGACGGCGTCATTTGTCAAATTAAGTTGCAAAGGTGCGAGAGCAAAAGAAAAAAAAAAATAGGTGCAGGCAGCCAAAACGCAAGTGAAGTTGTGTGTTTATTTTAATTTTACGGTGGAGTAATAAAAATGGCTGCTGCACAAGTAGAAACTCCTAAAGTAAGTTAAATTTTATGGTTTTTTTTTTCAATATTTACTAATATTTTCTGTTTATTATATGGCGTCTTGTCCTTTCGCCCCTTTGTATATTTTTGCACTCATTTATATTCGAAACATTACTTCATGTTTGTAAATAGTTTGGGTGTCAATTGGGCAGGGCGTTATGTTTTCTTTCTTTATTCACCTAATAATTCAATTGGACCGATAAAATTAAGAAAGAATAATATTTTAAATCGTAACGCAAACAAAATTTGTAATAGAATCGATTAATTATGCAGCGCCCAACCAATAGAAGTATGTACTAGACTGCCCAACCCCTCATATAAAATCACATAAATCATACAAACTGAGACATTTTTATTGTGAATTGCTATTTATAGACTCAATTTAGGATCGCTATACATTTTCTTGTGCGAGAACCTTTTATTGGGGTAACATTTTGCCATAGACAGACAGTTTAAGATCCAGCCTGGGTCTTAGCTACTATAATAAATAAACTTATTACTTTGATGTTACATTACAGATGCAAATCCTACACTAGAATCGATAACATTGATATCACTCTCTACTAATAAAATTTAAAATCCCCCACATTACCAACCATGGTTCTAATTTGGAAATGGAGATAGAATAGCAGATTGACCATAAAGTCTTCCACCATGAAATTCATTTAAATTCAAAGCAACTCTGTGTCATGGATTCGGGAACTAAGGAAAGAGTAGTTATTTTTGACCAACTTGTAACTGCTTAATGGGAGGGAGGAAAATGCGAGTATAGGTAGCCACTGTTCGCTAAAGTACCCAAGACATCTCTCCCTGAACAACCGAAGGGAGTCTACCTGCTTCTCGTCAAGTGAAAGCGAGTTCCGTGAGGAATAGTGGAAACGACGATAGCGGTGCAACGACGATAGCGGTTAAGAAATCCGATCACTAGTTCTAGTCTAGAGGATTGGCGAAAATTTAGAAGATAGAGAAAGAGATAATAAAATTTTTAATAAATACGGCGGCTTTATACGCTCGATATTCGGTATAGGTCCAGCCAAGAATTGACATCTGATAGTCCGCGAGACTCTAATAAGCAAGGAGTTCTTCCGATACATCTTAAGTGTACTTGTATCTTGTATCGATGGGGCACGTGCTTGTTTTCTACTTCTCTGTGTTTTAATTCCAATTTTCCTGGATGAATGTAGGATGTGATTGTTCCAATTCTTCTTTCTTTGTGTTCCTTCTTTCCTTGCGTTGTAACTGTGTGTGTTTCGTCTTCACTATTTTATATTTATTACTGTGGCTACTTTTTGATTGTTTAAATTTGAATTTTGTCGATGCCGCTTTAGCGGTTGGAAGGGACTTCTTGCCGCTTCGACGATTGGAATTACACTCTGCTCCATTTAAATCTCTTTTTTACTCCATATAGCCATTCTAGCCAATTCAGTTCAGTTTCATTGCTTAATAAATTTAGTAAATGAGTACATGGATGGTGGATTATGACGGGAGGATAGTTCACAATGGTAATAATACAAAATTTAAAAACAAAGTTAACAGTTAAGTAACAATAAAACGAATTTAAGAAAACAAATTAAATATGTGACGACCATTTAAGGGACATTACAATACTCTTTATGAATATTAATCAAAGAAACCGACACACAAACTAAAATTAACGGGGAACTCCTCTTTACTCACAGATAGTTGCACAGCGGGGCATATCGTTTCGTTTTATTTTATTTTCTTTGTGTCCAGTTAGTATTATTGTATGTTACTTAAGTCAGTTCTTAGTTTTATGTGGTGTTTTCGTTGTGGATTAAACATAAAATGGTTGTGACAATAAAATTAATTGAAAATGGTAATCAATTTCAGATCGATACAGCATTGCGGTCAATGAAACTGACTGGCCATGTTGGTTTCGACAGTTTACCAAATCAATTGGTCAACAAAAGTGTACAAAATGGATTTGTGTTCAACATAATGTGCATTGGTATTTAATTGTAATTTATTGGCAAGAAATCAATAATGATGATGTTTTTAATATAGGTGAAACTGGCCTAGGCAAATCAACGCTAATGGACACATTGTTTAATACCAATTTTGAGTCAGCACCGAGTCCCCATACAATGCCGAATGTTAAACTAAAGGCTCACACGTATGAGTTGCAGGAGAAAAGTGTCCGCCTCAAATTGACAATATGCGATACGGTCGGATATGGAGATCAAATTAATAAAGATGATTCATTTAAAGCGGTCGTTGATTATATTGATGCACAATTTGAAGCCTTTTTACAGGAGGAATTAAAAATCAAACGATCATTGGCTACGTGTCATGATAGCCGAACACATGTTTGTCTGTATTTTATTTGTCCGACTGGTGAAATTTTTCTATGTTCTATAAACTTCTAGATTCATAATTTTTTTTTGTATTTAGGTCACGGATTGAAATCTCTAGATTTGGTATGCATGAAGAAATTGGATACCAAAGTCAATATAATACCGATTATCGCCAAAGCTGATACTGTATCGAAAACTGAACTACAACGATTCAAAGTAAGCTTAGATGATGAGAAGAGAAATATCCTACCCCCTCCCTCCTAAAATTGCCGTTCCCAAAACGAAATTGTATTATCCAAGTAAAGTCAATTCTGTTACTTCAACAGATTGGGGAAAAATGTTACTTAGACTCAATCTCTTGTCCATTTTGCCGTAGCGATTCTTAGATCATTATCAGATTCAGGTGATTTGGGATATCCGCTGATAAAATGGAACAGAGTCAATATTTCAAAGAAAACTCATATTGAGAAATTGAATATGAATTTCTGAACAAATAAGAGAGGCACAAGAACGACTCTAATGGCGAGTCAAGTAAAGTGACTCATAGCTATTCTTACAGTTCAAAGTTCAAATAAAGGCTAATCCAGCGGTATAGATAACTCCAAATTGATCATTTTTGAGATATGACTATGTAGGGGACATAATCCAATTAAAGGTCCTGTCTGTGGAAAAGGCATTTGCCCTAATTATTTTAGGATAAATAATTTGGAGTAATGTCGATTTCATGTCAATCTCTCTACAAGAGAATAATTCTCTTCAAACCACTAAACCGTCTGGCTAGAGATAAATTGTTCGATTGTGAAGGTGGACGCAGAAATTATTTCCGGACAATTTATCGCACAGAAAATAATCTTTGACACCCATATCGATTTGCACGGTAGATATGTTCCACGACAAATCCGTGTAAAACGAGACACAACATGCAATGAGTGTGTTCGATATAATTTAATTTACAAATCGTGTAAATGAAGTACCGTGCAAATCGAGGGACGGATGTAATTCACTTTTAACTGACCAAAAACTAGTTCCCTTGTATAATACGGCATTTTCTTACAGCCCATCCCCCTCCCCCCGCATTATACAAAAACTAACCTGTAATTTACACAAAATTTCAGTCGAAAATCATCCAAGAACTCTCAACGAACGGCGTTCAAATTTATCAATTTCCCACCGACGATGAAACCGTTTCCGAGGTAAACATTTCAATGAATACTCATGTACCATTTGCTGTTGTCGGCAGTACCGAATTTGTGCGGCTCGGCAATAAAACGGTTCGTGCACGTCAATATCCGTGGGGAACTGTACAAGGTGAGTGCGTTTGGAACCAAAAAAAATAAAAAAAACTTCTGTTCTGGATTTTTTTAGTCGATAATGAGGCTCACTGTGATTTCGTCAAATTACGTGAAATGCTAATTCGAACAAATATGGAAGATATGCGCGAAAAAACGCACACACGCCACTATGAACTGTATCGTCAAAAGCGCCTAGAACAAATGGGATTCACTGATGTTGACAGTGACAATAAACCGGTACGTCAGTCACGACTTGATCACGTCAACACAATGTAGAATTTAATTTCGAAAACATAACATTTTTCAGGTATCATTTCAACAAACATTCGAAGCAAAGCGAACAAATCATTTGGCCGAACTGCAAGGCAAAGAAGATGAAATGAGACAAATGTTTGTGTTGCGGGTAAAAGAAAAAGAGGCCGAACTAAAAGAAAATGAAAAAGAAGTAAATTTGATCAGTACAAATTTTTGTTTTAAGACAATTTTAATTACAAATCAAATTTTTTATCCCATGTCCAGCTTCATGCTAAATTCGATAAACTGAAGAAGGACCATGCAGAAGATAAGCGTAAACTTGAGGATGCCCGAAAAAAATTGGAAGAAGATTTCGTTGAGTTTAGTCGACGCAAAGCTCAGATGACCGCATCACATCATACATTGACATTAGGAAAAAAGAACAAAAAATAATATTTACTGAGCTGTATTAGTAGACAATTCCAAAATACTTTTGCATTTATTTATAGAACGTTTTGCTAAGTTAAGTACCTAATTAAGTTGGTTTTTTTTTTATGTTTTCCATCAATTTGCACTGATTTCGATTTGTTTATGTAGCGTAAATGTAAACAATGTTGCTGAAATCGTTTTTTTTTTTTTTAATATTGTTTGAGTCACACTTGGGACACTTGAGTGGTGCTTCCCTCTACTTAGTATTATACTAACTATACTTAAAGTATCATTTTATATTTTCAATCAGAAAGCCAAATATATATATATATATATTATAACAGACAATGTTTACGATGTGTTTTGTTCATTGAGGATGGGTTGATGGGAGGTATTTGGTTTCTGTTCTTCAAGGCCATCGGAAAATTATTATTTTTTATTTTTAATGAAAATGACTCATCACCATAATCTACCTAAAGACCACCTATTGAAACAGCTCCCAGATAATTTTCTTTTAGGATTGGATCATTGTGTCTTAACAGAAATCGTGAAACGTCTCTAGTGCCTGTCACCTAATTTACTCATTTAGGATTGGATAGATCTGTATAATTATTGCTTTAGAATCTCCTTCATAGTTCCTATGCGGCACCTCGTTTCTAGGGTCTTCAAGAGCGCTTTACAATGATTTTCAATAAGCTTCGCAAAGAAATTAAAATATTCCTACTACCAGTTCCCCTTGGAATTGTTTTCTGTGTCTGTTACTCGCTGGTCAGCTTATATGAGAATTTGGGATATTTCTGTTTTTATATATAAATGGCAAGAAAGAAGATCACTGACCAATTCCCTAGCAGGCTAATCCTCCCTAAACACCATTTTCCCCCAGATATCTTAGGTTTCCCTTATTTCATAAATAGGTGGAGATGGTGGAATGAATGTTCGTGAATGCTCTAGCAGATCTGAACAATGCTCTATATTTAAGTGTGTCCGATTCGGCTTTTGACATTTCACAAATTCCCATCGTCGTACGAGAAAACCGCCATTTTATATAGCAAGTTGCTTAAAAAAAAGTCTTGGAAATATTTGGTCCCCCCCATCTCAGCTCAATGCGTTATTTTTAAGTTGTCGTATTTAGGTTGGAACAAATCTTATGGAAAAACATTTTCAATGCTTAGGTATTTTTGTTTTCTCTCCATTAGGGTAATTATTTGTTATTG
This sequence comes from Platyura marginata, assembly GCA_026745375.1. Lineage (NCBI taxonomy): Eukaryota > Metazoa > Arthropoda > Insecta > Diptera > Keroplatidae > Platyura > Platyura marginata. Next base: position 82,053 of record JANSTT010019821.1, read on the forward strand.
TCTAGTGTTGTCCTACCTTACCTACACACCTGTAAGACGTTTCTGAGAAATAATAAATGCTAATTATGATTTTATTTACATATCTATTAAAAAAAGAAAAAAAACGAAGACACAATTTCGTATTGTATGACAAATTCAAAGGATATTATGATTAGATAGTACAATATTGGATTCATTCAGTAATTATTCATCTAGTAATTAAGAGATCTTGATAAATATATACTGAGTAATATTATTAAATAATTGTGTTGAAGAAATAATTCACAGCGTGCAGTGTATGACACAAATTAAGTGTCAAATTGGTTATCCCAGAGCGATTTTTATTTACTTATTATTATTTGTGTATCCCAATAATCTGTACGGGCGGGGGTAAGGGCGGGGTTTTTCTTCCAAGCAAACAATAACAATCATAAAAAAATTTTGATGAGTCAAATCTCTCTCTAGCCGTTATTCATAAATCCTACTATTCAGCAAAACTAGGGCCTGGCGTTGGCATTGTTTCCAATAGATCCGATAAACGTTTTTGTTCTTCGCTCAATCGAAATACATCGTCCCGTTCCTGTTTCGTTAACGTTCGACGTTTCTGTTTGATGGCCACCACTTTTTTATACATTTCGACAATCTACAAATTTTTTCGATTTAATTTAGTTATTTGGAAATTATCCAAAAAAAAAAAAATAAAAATATTACCTCCTGATCAACAACATCCAATTTTCGTTTTATTTCAAGACGTTTCATTTCATCTTTGGCGGCGCTGTGCAATTTTTTCAATTCATTGAAATTGTATTCGGCAATTGCCGATAATTCGGTACGTACACGTTTAATTTCCGAAAGTATTTCATCGTCGTTACCCTAATGAGACAAATTACATTAAACAATTTCTTCCTGTTCTATTTGGACTAATTCAACGATAAGGATAGCAGCATAGAATTCCCAAACGAGTCGCTAAAAAATTACCTTTGTACAATCATCCGGATCCAATAGTCCTTGTTCGATTAATTCCTTTTTTAATCTCTTCTCGATACTGATCCCATTCTTTAGCAGGGATATCGTTCGACTGGACCCATTACTTTCCAACGTTCCATCAGCATTTTCGGAATGCGAAGATGAACCATCGGGCATAACATTCTCTTCGAGTAGTGCAGCAACCAAACGTTGTGTCAATGGACCGGTAATACCTTCACCCCTACAATATTCAATTCAATTCAAAAAAATTCGTTAATGGGGAAGAAATTTGGTCATTTTTTTTTGTACATAATTTTCTCTCCTTTTTTCAGCATATTCATGACGTCATTGCTGTTATTCGATGTAAACCGTTTGTTTGCCTTTGCATTTGGATTTGAATTGTCCTGTTCCTCTTTAAGGTCCTCCGATGCCCATTGTGTACTATAATGCGGACCAAGCTCTGGAATAGGCGGAACAAGTGGTCCCGAATAGTCTTCAATGAGTTCGTCTAGAAGCTGGCAAAAATTAATTAATCAACGGCCTTGAACATATTTCCAATTTCTTACTTTAATATCTTCCTGTGTGATGGGCATACAGTATGGTTCCACGGATAACCAGAATTTGTTTGGGATATCATTCTTTGGAATAACCATTTTTGGATTATCTCTCGATGGATTTCCTTGAATATATCCGACACCATCCATGCTAAAATTCAATTCAAATAATTTGTTTCTATCAGACCAATGACCAATGACCAATTTTTAATTATACCTATCATCGGTATGCAGAGATGGAGCAGGTGAGTGGCCCGATGAATTTTTAAATTTAGTCATTTTCACTTGACTGCCAAAGTATTTCGTACTGTCCTTGGTCTTTTTGTCATCAGTTCGTTTTCGTTTACCCGGTGACGACGGTTGTTTATCGACATGTTTTCCCTTTTTTTCCTTTCGATCTTCTCGATCAAGGGATTCATATTCAGATTTCAGAGCTCGATATCGCTGTGCAACAGTCGACAGCAACATTTCCAACTCCAGTTGGATAGTATCGAGATCTTCGGCTGGCATTATATCATCGTGGGGACGGCTTAAGGCTGCGTATAAATATTTTATTCAAATAATCGCTAATAGATACCGGGTGCAAATCGATCAACTTACCAACACTGTAACGCGGTAACAATTTGAAATTATCTTGAGCTTTTATGTGTGGTATAACAACAGGTGTGTCCGGTGATCCGGGCGAGGATGCTTTGCTTATACCTCTGGACGCCTGCAAGCTGGTACTGGGTGCAGAACGTCCTTTTGTAGAGCTGTTAGACATTTTTTTGCCCAGCATTGTAATTTCTGAATAACATTTTAAACAATTAATTATATTTAATGAAAATACTCAACTTAAATCATAAATGTTGGGAATATTTTTTGCGAGACATTAGAGTAGTTTGACAGTTGAGTTGTTTATAAACAACTTTTTGTTTTACTCACTTTTGTTAAAATTTACTTACGAACTAAATTTATGCATTTGCAAGAATTACTTAAAAATATTTATTAACTTAATAATTTAGTAAATAGTATTAAAAATAAATAATAATTTAACAAAATAATTATCGTACTTCGTTCTGAAATCAACGAGAACCGACGAAAAACGAAATAGGAAATGGCGAATGTCCAATGAAGTTTTGTAAATACATGGATTGTGTATTTATTGAGCTTACAAAAATGAGTACGTTTAGTTTCTCTGATCAAGTTTTCTCTTATTAAGTATTTAATAATAAAAATGTGCTTTCGATACTTTTCCGTTTCGTGGGGAGTTGATATTTTTGTATTCAAAACTTTTCTGAAATAACAAAAACAAACCTCGTTTAATATATAAGTAGAAAACAGCATGACAAATACGATTTTTCCAGTCGAATGTTCAAATTTTCCGCCTCTGCCGAAATCGAGACTTTGTAATGTTTTCTATTTATCTCTCTCTAACTTACTCAATTGTCGTATATGCAATTTCATCAGTAACTGGTATTGCTCTTGTCTATTTTAATGCAATGTGAGAATGCACCGAGGGTTGCCACAAAATATTATTACGCTAGATGCTAGAGACTTGAATTTTTCAAAGTAGGCTTTTTATAGTTTTAGAGTAAACCCTCGATTTTCGTTCAAGTGAATTTTCGTTGTTGTTTCATTAAAAGTCCTTCAATAAAAAGGGCATCCAGCTTAAAATAATTAATGTGTTAGAGCGAGGAAAGCGTTTCATTGGTGAAAAATGGAGGACTATTTTTTCTATAGAAACACATAATTATTGTACACAATGTTCATAGCCAAATCAAAATGTTTCTTTGGGTATATTTAAGTTTATTTTCGTCCTTTCTGCATAAGAATTGAGCTAAAATCACAGCTGGGGTGAAATGACACAGATATGTATGGAGTGCGGGGCTAACCCCATAGATATGAAAAATTATCTTCTAATGGTTTTTTCTTCAGGATGACACATTTTTACAGAGTTATTTATTATATATTATCATTGTATAATTTCCAATTGATCCAGATAAAGATTACTAAAATGATCAAAATAGATTCAGATCCAAGTTCATCTTTTCGCCAAAATTTGGCAAACTAAGTTAAAAAAATACTCAAAATACAGCACAGTAAATTTTAATTCTTTGTTAATATTTTTGGGCAAATATTTTTGGGTATATCCTAAAATTGTGATGATATGAAAAGCTCTATTCTTTGATTTGGTTTTATTTCGTCAAACTAATTAATTAAAAAAAAAAATAATTCTCCACATGGATTTAATTCACTGAGCTTGAACCTTTATTGGACACCATCACAATTCATCACTTTCTCTATTCATTTATGATTATTGATTGATTTGTTGTATAAAAATGAAATAAAAAAAAAAACAATTAAAAATTTAATAAATACTATTAGTCACTATATTTTTAAATCCTTATCCGTTACATTATAAACAATTCACATTCACTACTAATTAAAAAATCTAGAAAAATTTATTCGATTGAAATCGACTTTTCGGAGCTTTGGTAGCTACTGGTACCTGTTGACTAAACGACGGAAACTTTGGTTTCGAAAATTGTTTTCCTAGCGGTGGACGTGTCGGAACAACGGGTACTGATCGCGATGGGAATTCCGGTTCAGCCTGATGTTTATATTCGAAACCATCGACTTGCGGATGAGCTGCATTCCATGCAAGTGCTCGTAAAATAGCTTCGGGAATTGGTGGTGGTGTTGGCAAATGTAATCCCTGCGGTTGATAGCCATTCTCGTCGGCAATGTAGCTCAGCTGAAATACGGTTCCTTCATTGTCGACCCATTTCGCTGTTCCTTGAACACTTTGTCCACCAACACCAGCCTCTTGGACTTTAATCCCATTCTCGGTTTCGAATGAATATTCGTAGCTGCCGTCCGTATTTAATTCGTTGTGCGAATGCAGGATGGCTGCATCGGCCTCATTTCCTTGATATGGTTGGGCGGCCGATGTAATTCCGATAATGGACAGGCAAATGAACTGAAATTAAAAAAAAAAAAAAATTACACTTAAATGTTGTTAAATAAACAATTAAAAAAAAATCGCACATACAAAAATCATTTTCTTTTTCTTATTTCTTACAGATTTAGCACACAAGACACAAACGTTTGAACTGATTTGATTATTAAATATTTACAATCTTTTATACTTTTTGGATTTTTCAATCGACTGAGGTATACGACATCATTTATATAAATTCATAAATCTCTGATCTTCTTCCATGCTGAAATCAAGGACGATTGTTTTGATTTAAAAACTTTGATTTTGGGAGTGAGTGAGTCTTTCAAAAAAAAAACAAAACAAAAATGCCACACTGATTTGTGACTGACTATTTGTGGTGGTATATATTTACTTATATGTATAAAAATGTTGTTTGCAAATTAAAAATTAAAATAATGCTACACTTCGTATGAGTTGATAGACGACATTAATTTGATTGTCACAAAAATTGGTATATTTGGTTGTCAGTCAAGATGCGCGCACCACCATTAAGTAAGAGTGTTTAATTATTGAAATTAAATAATATCCGCCATATTTTAGGTGTGCAGCAGAGCTATACAAAAGTTAGTTTTTCTGGATGATTTACATATATTATAGAGATACTAAAGGGGTTTCCTAGTTTATAATAATTTATTTACCTGTATTTGAAAAATTATAATTAAAAAGAATATTGAAACAAAGAAAAAAAGTGGGAACAAAAATATTTAACCAATCAGAAACGTCAAGTTTGTATATATGTACGGTCCATGATTCCCCTTACATTTTCAAGTTTTGTTGAAAGTTTATTGCCCCACCTATTAATTAAGGTATGGAACATCATTATTTTAGCATACATATTACTTAATGCGATGATTCCATTAAGAATTTAAATGTTTTTATCTGGGTATGCGGAAGTTAAAAAAAAAAACAAAAATATCGATATATGGGATTAGTCTAATTCACTGTTTTGTTGTGTGTGCATAAAGATCAAAATTGACCGAAAATAATTTTGTCAGGAGAAAAACGTGTTTTATACCAATTAATAAAAAAAAAAAAAAACCAAAAATAGATAATAGAAAAATATTCTACGTTTTTAACGGTGAGTGTAATATTATCTATACCCATTGAGATTATACCTTTGTGTTAATAATCACCAAATTATTTTTTTTTTTTTTGGTTTCTGTAATCTCTTAAAATAGACATAAGATGGTAGTTTTAAGATTGACTCATAGTAGGATGCCCTCGAATAACGTAAAACGTGTAATAAAATATTTAAATATAAATTTAATTTTTGTGTAAATATTTTAAAGTTAAAGAGTAGGTAGGGTAGAGTCACCTAATATATATGAGATAATTCGTAACTTTTTTTTTTAATTTTAAAGATGACACTTTCCCGGCCATTGTAGTCGTCAGTGGTTTTTTTTTAGACGGCAGACTTCATAATTTCCATAGAGAAAAGAAAATTAGTGCAATATGATTTGGGGTTCGCGTAAAATGTGAGTTTTCATACAAACCTGGCAATTTTTATGAATAATCAAAAAAAAAATAAGATTTTTTGTAGGGATAAGATTTGGGGCATTCTCAAGCATGCTTTTGATTATTCATTATTCACTAAAAAAATCTCATCTTAACTTGAATGGTTTTTGAGTGAGTCTGCTCGAATCATCAAACTGTTGACCGAGTACTGGTGCCACTACCCTACAGAATGGATTATATTTTCTAAATATATAGTTAATAATGAAATCAATTTCTTACTTCAATCGCTTTTTTTTTTTTACTATTTAACTCACAAATTAAAATTAGTCTAGAATTCTATAAAATACCAGTAGTTGAAAGGGGACAAATGAAACCAATCTTGATGGCGCGGGGTGTGTCATTATAACAATTTTTAAATGGACTATTTTCTTCTTTTTATTTATATATAGGAATTTAGATGTGGCACCAGCACTCTCCGTGATGTAGCATCGTTGTGCGATTTCACTTTATGGAATTATGACAGGGCATCTATTTTAGTTAGTCACTATAAGCCTAAAATTAAGTTATAAAAATAAATATTACTAGAAAACTTAAAAAATTATTACGAAAAAAAGACTAAAAAAAAAATAATATTCATTTTGTGCATTTTGTTTCTTCTTTATTTGCTCTATTTGGCATGAGCAATGAGCATTAGTCACAAAGGCTATTTAGCAATTCTTTTATCAACATTGCTAGGCCTGATTTTTAAAAATATTTTTAATAATTAAAGTAACAAAAAATTTAAAAAATTGATGTAAGTAGGTATTTTTAAAAATTGACTTTATATTTTCGACAGTGAGATCGTTGGTAGGGATTTTTTTTTAATCGAAATACTTATATGTATTTACATATACTTAAAAGTGTTGTACTTATAATGTTACGGAATAAACAAATATTTGCATCAACTTGCATTTCTAAAAAGCATATACGGAAGTTACCGTTGCCGGTGAACAAATAATTAGATATTAGAGTATGCAAAATATGTGCCCTCTTGAAAATACTTAAAGTGAAGTGAAGTTTTTTTTTGCATTAGTAATTCTTATAGGAGAACGACAAAACAACTTTAAATTCAAGTAGAATAGTTCTTTTCGTTTATGTATTACTAAGTAAGTTAATTTTTAATTTTTTTTACTATTCTTTACTACTCTTACTTATGTTTAATAATACCGAATACATAATAATAAAAAAAGTAACATAAAAATACAAATCTCTAATAATCTCATTCAAAAAAAAATAAAAAATCATTATCAGAGATGAAGATAAAGTTAATAAATCGCCAGTGTTTTTAAATCGAATTAAAAATAATTAATTCTCCAATAAAAAAAATTAAGAACCTAATAATACTCGTAATATATAAAAAAAAATTTAAAAAAAAGTCGCTGATTTATCGATATTTCACTGATCATCGTAATAAATTCATTTTTGTTTTCGCAGATTTAATTTATGAGATTTATGTTAGTCATATTAGTTATGTATACATTACTGAGGAATAATTTTATTCACAATAATACTAATCCTTATTCAGGATATGATTTTCTTTAAAATTTAGTTATTTTTCTACATTTCGGATATATAATATGAAAAAGTCTATTGAACGATATTATGTAGATAGACTGTAGAAAGTCACTGCTATTTAAAGGATGATCACTTTTCGTTGGCTGGAATAGCAATTTTTGATTATTTTTTTTCTTTTAATTTAATCGGCTAATTCTATACAAATCACTTGAAATCAGTGGAAAGCTTTAAAATTGTTAATATTAGGGTTAAATTTATGGAATTTGGGAAAAAAAAATTTTTAATAGATTTTCTCAATTTTGACTTACATATTCTTTAGATTTTCAATAATAATTTCTTAAAAAATTCATATCTCCTAAACTAAGAGACCATTGTTCAGAGAACTATTTTTTTCTAGTTAGCTGCTTCAAATATTTATTAATCATTATAAAAATATTTATAAATCATTATGGTGAGACATTTTGATAGAAAATAAGTTTAAAAATATCATGTCAGTTAAAGATTTTTTAAAAATCGTGGGATTGGAGTTTAGTCTCGAAATAACACATAAATTAAAGCTGAATAATATTACGAATCCAACGATAATTATGTGTCTATCTCGACGTTTAGTATTTATTTCAAATTTTTCAAAATTAAATTAAATTTTTTGATCGGAATTAAAGCCGTTTTCAAGTATCCATAGGAAATGTGGCGCTATACTTACAAAACTCTATTCAATATGGAATACTTACTCACAAATGAATTAAAAATTCTAAGATTCTAAGATCAAATTTATTGAATTCGGGAAAAACTAAATTTTTTTTTAGATTTTCCAAATTTTTCCTTATATGTTGGTACTGTACACATATTCTTTAGATTTGAAAAAAAAAATTTATATGAAAACAAAAAAATCACCAACACCGTTACTGATGGTACTAGTACCTACCCAGTAACGTCATGGCCTTAAAGGTACGATTACGCATATTAATCTGATAAAATATCCATAAATATTCTCCATATTCAAGTTAGTTAGTGCGTAATAATAAAATATTAAATTAATGTCCAACCTGCTTTTTTTTAACGATTGAGTCTTCGATTTTTGGTAAATTATCTCTATAGTTGACCAAATATCAACGATTTTTATTCAATACCGGCATTGCATATACAACAAACATAATTTACAAATCAATAAATTATTACATTTTATTACACATTTTATGAAAATAAACAAATTTGTTAAGCATTTGTTAAATCTTAAATATGGATAGAAGGTAGGTAAATATCAAAAACATAATGTCATTTTTTTTTGTGTTTTGTATTGAACGGTAGCTCATACATAAATACATAAATAAATTTTTCAGATTCGATGTTCGATTAAAATTTATTAACATTTTAATTTTTGTCCGACCTTTTAATCTAAATAATCTATGATTAGTCATCCCACGTAAATACTTGAAGAACAAAAAGAAGAATAGCTGGTTCTATGTTAGAAATTGATCTAAAACACAAATTAATTATTATAAAAGATTCGCCAACACTATTATGTCTTATGAAAAATGATCCAATTCTTGCATATATTAATATCTACCAGATCACATACACACATTTTGTTAGTTTGGTTTTTGGATTGATGAAAACACACCTTAGTTACGATAGAATACTAAGCGTCTTCCGTATAGTTCGAATTATTGTTGAGCATCTTCATATATTTTCAGATAATTTACATAATTATCGACTATTAAGAAGATGTAAGATTGTCTTTATGTGATTTTAATTATAAAACTAAAATATAAAAATATAATTTGTATTACGTTGTCTGACCAATGACCATGGCATATGTTGAATAATTCTCCTTACAAATTGTTGTTTAATTCAATGAGTTTGAAATTAGGAGTGACATATTTAGATGATGTTCCAAGATTGAAATATTTTTTTTTGTTTTTTTTTTGCATCACTCCTCTTCTCTACAAACATTTTTTTCAAAAAATATATATACAGAAACGAACGCACAATTTTTTCGATATGAGAAGATGTTTTTAACGTTTTATTAATGTAAATTCAGTCAAATATTGGAACATAATGTAAATGAGGAGACATAACCAAAAGAAAATGACAACCGAAAATCACTTCTGAAAATTGAATTAAACACACAGTGTTGACAGGGGTCTTTTACGTTTAATAGTGGGAGGTCATCATATCTCGTGCTATTTTATTTGGTTAATTTGAATTTTTACATTCCTTGTCTGCTATTAAGAACAAATCGTTAAATTGTGGTGGGTATTCATACATAATACTTCAATACATATCCAAATACATTATAATTAATTTTACTTTAAAAGTTCATAAGGAAAAATGACTCTAATTGCGTTTTCCCTTAAATTATTTTGCACTTAAGTTGTTTTGACAATTGGCTACTGAATTAAAAATTTATTCATTGATTGAGAATTTATTGAGAATTTATTAAGAATTTATTGAGAATTTATTGAGAATTGAGAATTTATCAGCAATCAAAACAGTTAAGATAAAAATCACACAGTTATATGACAATTTCGATTTAAGGAACTCACCGTTGTACATTTTCTCAAAGATTTTCCATTAAACAATAATAAAGTCTAAGATAAATTCATAAAATAAATCTCTTGCAAAAAAAATTTACACGCGCCGCACATCCATATTTATTTATACATCCGCCTTGGAATAACCAGTTGAAATAAATTTTTCTTTTCAAAAATATTGCATTTTTACTGGAGGCCGTCAAGAAAATATTTAACCAATCGAAGCCAAGGCTCAGCAGTTAATAATTTGTCAATGGTGTCGCCATTTGCAATTGTGACTAACAAATAATATTAATTAGTCATTATGGTGTATAGCCAGGATATGTTTTATAAAGTTGAAGTCTCCAAAATTTGTGTATTGGGTGTGTAAGAAAAATAATAATTTTTTTTTATATTTATCTATTAATAAATAACAAGACATTTATAATTGGATCCTTTTTTGGAATTTTTTTATTATCTTTGATTTTAATTTTAATTCTCTATGTAATCAAAATAATTTTTCTTTCATAATTCTTTGAAAAAAAAAATCGTTCAACCTGATCATTTAAATTTGAGATAATTAAAAAAAAAATGCAAATTACAAATTTGCATAAATTAATTAACTTCTAAATAGAACTCGAAAATCTCTTATTAACTTGTCTTTTTTTATTTATTTTTTTAAAATCTATTTTTATAATTAACTATGTACTATTTATCACTATAGTATTTAATATTTGAAATTTGTTGCAGCTTTGGTGGTTCCATTTTTTTAATAAAATTAATAACTCGCTTAAGTTGTTTGGGTTATTCATATTTTAAATTCATGTATTTATTAATTTTTTCTGAGTTATGATTTATGATTTTAAATAATCAGGTATTATGGTATCATGTTACCTGAATATTTAACCTTAATATTTAGTAAAGAAAAAAAAAATCAGCAAATTGAAAAATATACTAAATTATTTGAGCAATTAATTACTACTTAAGGCGAAGGTATAAATTTTTGCTAGTAAAATATTTGGACAGCTCACTTTATTCAATTATTTAGACAAATCTACCTATAAATCAGATAACTAACTTTTTGTTCACATAATTCTTCAATTTTATTATTGTCTACAACACCGTTGAAGTTTTTATTATTTGAAATTAATTCGGAGTGTTGTTTATGTATCTAAATAAAAAAAAATTCTCCTATCGTTTCTTTTGCTGGTTAGTTCTTTCCAAAAACGTATTATAAGTGAAAAATTTCAATAATGAGTTTTAAGTTTATTTGGATGTGTGAATTTTAATTGACTAATTGTAATTTTCGTCAGTTTAATAAAATATCTACATTTCTTAATAATAATAATTTAATTTGTTTATTTAACTGTTAAGCTACGTAGGTGGTTTTTTCTCAATTATTTTAAAAATTATTAAAAATTTCACTGTGGCCCGCAAAAAAGTTTGAAGTTTCTTGTAACATTTTCGGACAATTTGTTTCCTACAAGTTTCGCAATAAAAATTCTTCCACAGCCAATAAACACATACTATAAACGATGGTCAAGACTGTTTTAGCCCTTGAAAGTCGTTCTTAAATCAATTACGAATTTCTTTCGATTAAAATACTGGATTTTTTTGAAAAACAAAGAAAAACTATTTGGCAACAACTGATTTGAAGTGAAAACGTAAAAATTCATATTTTGACATCGGGTTCCACATCTTTCGTGTCGTTTTGAACACGAGTATAAAAAAAAAATCAAAAAATTTCTTGGAAAAAAAAGCAAATTGACGCTCAATTGCATATTTTATTGATTTTATCGAAATTTTGTTAGAAAATTGAAAAAAATCATTTTAACAAAAATGATTGAAAATCAAATTTCCCATCAGTTTTATGTTTTGGTATTTTGTTGTAATTTGATTATTAAGGCCAGCAGATTTATTTTACAACAGATTTGTGAATGAAAAATAAAAATCCAGCAGTCTTTTTGTGTCGACCACCGAAATAAGTTTAGTCGGCCAAAAATTCTGTACGCCCAAATTTGGGTAAAATGTTAGTTAGGCATCGAAAATGGGCAAAATCGCCCAACCCTGTCATACAAATTTTTCATGAAATAAGTGATTTCTTTGTCAAATGATGAGGTAGAGACATTGATTATCGGTTTCTTTGAAAATGTCGGTTTTACCCTATAGAACTGTACCTGAAAAGTGTTCGAATTGAAATTGTGTCACGAAATATATTTGTTTAATAAATCATACAATTCACTGGTCAGGTCATGGGTTACCTTATGCCTATAGTAGGTACTTGTAGACAGTAACGTAGCGTGGGTTTTATTTTTGCCTATATGATGTACCTGTGAAATTCCTACTATAATCCGTATAACTTCTTTAATTATTGAAAAAATAAAATAATAAAAATAATCTTGCAAGGAAAATTTTATTTTCAATCTTTTTTGCCTTATAAATTTTTTCCGGTTTTCTAACAAAACATTGAGAAAATCATCAAAATACGCAATTCAAAACTGAGTATTCTGCAAGCTTAATTATCCATAGAGAAATTCTCTTGCAGAATTTGAATTTCATATTTTGATGATTTTTTCGAAATTTTGTTAGAAAATCGAAAATAATTTATAAGACATGAAAGATTGGAAATAAAATTTTAATTGAAGTTAGATTATCTTAGTTATAATATTAAAACAATTAATGAAGTTAGGCGGATTAAAGTATGAATTTCAAAGGTACTTTTTTTAGGCAAAAATAAAACCCACGCTACGTCACTGCTTGTAGATTATCGAAGAGAAAACCCTGCAAATAAAAGTTTTGTGCTATTTTATTATAACGAATTCATTGCCCCCTATATGGTTATATAACTCCAACCAGTAGTCAAATTACTCAAATTCCGATCGATATACATACCAGTAGATTGCCTACGTATATCAATTTTGATAAAAAATTCAATTAAATAATCAAATAAATAATAGATCTTAGTGGCTGTGAAAAATGGTTTTAAATAAATACTTGAATTTTTAAAAAAAAAGGACATTAAATTCGGGGAAAAACAAATAAAATAATGACATTAAGAGGACAACATATATGTTGGCAATTCAACAAATAATAATAATCATTGAATAAAAATTCAAATCCCAAATTTATTTCAATTTAGTTCATTATGTATACAAAGTATTTGTTTAAAAATAACCTTAAATATAAAAATATAGTAATAAACAACAAATTAATGGGACGCGTGCTGTAAATTATCAATCCACCCAACAATGAGAAATATTTTGATATATGCAAATGGTTAAAAGCTTTTATTTTAAATAGACACCATTTGCGTTGTTCTTACACATGCTTAGTCAGCTTACACAATTCTATTAAAGCTAATAATGCCTAACTATATATATATATATATATATGGGTATAAGGTAGGTATATATTTAAGATTTATTTATGCGTTAAATAAGAAATTTTTCTAGCCTTGGTTGGCTCATTTACCAAAAAGTAGTTGAGAACAAGACACATTAGTTCCACCAAAAATGTTGATCGAAAGATTTATCATATTGTTTTTATTTTTTTTAATTTTTTTTTTTTTTTTAATTTATGCTAATACTATTATAATGTAGCCAACAGTATTTGAGTTATGACAATTTTTTACATAATGTTTAGGCGGCCTCATAAATGAAGCCATAAATATTAATAAATAAATTTTTCTCATCGAGATAACAGCAGAAAACAAAAATAAAAATAATTTGTGATATATTTTGTATAAATGCTATAAAGAAGAAGACCTATTAGCATCTTAATTAACCAATCATAAGTTTTTTTTTTTTTTTTTTTTTAGTATTTTGTCGTTTTATTAAAAATGTATTAATGGAATTGTAAGTGTTATAACTTAGCAGTCACCCGCAGCTATTTTTATGTATCTTAACGTGCTAAAGAGACTGTTTTGATTATAAGTAATTTAATTTATTTTAATTGATCACATTATTTCGTAGTAATTATGTTGCTCAATGTTTTTAAATGTCGATCGTAATCTTTGAATAATTTACAAATTAAACTTTTGCATCAACACACTGGTTTATTATGGTGATAAATAATTTTTTGTTAATTTATCAATAAAAATCAAAAATTACACCACTAAAGCCAATCATAATTTTTATTGATTTTATTGATTATTTAAATTTTTAAGCTTTTTATGATTAAGCATTACAGCTTTACAAAAGCATTTTGCATTTTGATTATTTTACGATTATTGTCCATAAAACGCATATTTTTGTCATTGGCTCACTCTCTGTGTTTTATGTCCCTCGTTACGTACATTTTTGTCTTTGATGAAAACGTTTAAGATTGAGAGAATTGGATTACCGGAACCAAGCAAAACAATTTTGCCTAATAAGTGAATTTTTCTGCAGTAGGTATTTAAGTACCTACCATATGATTAAATTAAAAAAAATATTGCAATTATCAATCGATTTATTGGTAGTCACAAGATTTTTAAATCTAAGAAAAAACATTTGCTAGGCTTTAGAATTTTTTTCTCTGAATTTTTAACGATGGGTTATGCTGTTTTGTTAAAAAATAAAAATGCTACAAAAGAATATTCTTAATCTTCATATTTTATGAATATTGAGACTATTAAAAATTGTTGACCTTTTTTTTTTTATAGGAAAATCGATAAAGAAGCAAAGTTCGGTTAACGACCTAATGTTTTGTTTTTCTTTTATGCGAATTAAAAAAGGTTTCGCAATACATACCTACATATACAAATCAATAATTTCTATATAGTTGCCATCACGAAACCAATGAATATGAACTAACTTTCTAATAATATATATGGTTTATGGATATATGGTGGCTCCTCTAAGGATTACAAATATTTTTATTGGAATTACGAGTATAAAGTGATGGCTGAGATTTAGATTTATTAAATGAAATATCGCATTCAAATTAAATCTATAACAATAATCATTTTAAATAAATCATCGCTTCAAGAATAAACCAATCTTTTATGTCTTCTCGTCTACAATACCTGTGTGGACAAATATTTTATGATCTATAAAAATAATTTATATGATCAGAAAATGTTTGGCGCCAAATAAGTCTGCTACAAACTGTGATCGACAAATATATTATATTAATATGTATATAAATCTAACTATATGGATAACATTGACTAGGCTATATTTAGTATATAAAGTACATTAATATGTAAAATTAATTACCACAAAAAAATATTAATACATATTAGTTTTTTGATCCGTTTAATTTAAACAGTTGTTCTTGTTATATATCTAGTCTTAATTTCAGATTCTACAAGATTACATCCGGAATCGTTGATAAAGTGCAATTTTTTTTATATGTTAAATATTAAAAAAAAAACCACGACAAAAAACTATGTGTCTAAAAACAACAAATTAAATTATATAAACTCAAACGATATTGGGTGGATTAACCAATTTATTGTGTCGATAATGATAACCGAAACATTTACGTCTGAAAAGGTCACTGGTTGGTTAATACAAACAACCAAATACCAAATAAAATGTCAGAGGCGTATTATTAAAGAGTCTCTAAGAGCTCTCTATGCCTAATTTTATGTTGGCTACCTGATAAAAAAAAAAATTAAAGTTTTTTAAGAGAATATAAAGAAAAAACAAATTAACTTAACATTAAAAAAAACTGAGAATGACTATTTTAGTTTTTTTCCTCCCCGTTTTTGCTAACGTGACCTCCCATATATCAGTCAGTAGTAGATATAACAATTCCTAAACTAATCCTGTTTTTATAAATTTCAGAAAATTAGAAAAAAACTACAAATTTTGGAAATTTTCCAAAAAGGTAAACTTTTTTTGTATGCACACTAGGCCATTAATATGAAACATTATATCTAACGATCTACACTAATGGGCAAATTATGCAGTTTACTCGGGCGCTTAATTGAAAAAATTTTCTTTTGGAGAGTTCGATTAAGTCATGCAAAAATGACCCTACGATTAGAAAAATCTTATAAAAAACGCATTTCACAATGTTTCACAAATACACAATCAGGGTTGATCGCCGATTAAATAAAGGTGGCAGCTGTATAGTGATAATGATCAAATGTCAAGACGACACTGGCCAAATCCCACACATATTTACAACTATATTAAGTTAGATAATAAATAATTGTCAACCGTAACTAATTTAAAACAATAATAATAACAATAAATAAACAAAAGCGTTCAGCATCCATATGTATAAATACAAAATCTAACCAAAGAAGAAAAAAACATGACAAATCAAAATTAAAGCAATTAATTCAATGTAAATTGTTTTAAATATGCATAGAAATATATGCAGAAGGTAAATCTTCAAAATTAGACATAACTTATAATCAAAATTGAGGAATTTTTACGATTATTACGTAAACATGCTAAAAGCTACAAATAGAAACGATTTTACAACCTGTAATAAAATAAGTATCAGGTTACTTCTCTTTTGGTTCAAAAATATAGACTAAACAAAACAAAATAATAAAGATTAAAGGTGAGATGTGGTAAAATTAGTGGATAATTTACTGCTTTTGGATTCTCCAATGACAATATTAACAGACTGTTACAAAAGGAAAATTAGACAGTATTGTATTTTCATTTTAAGTGTACGAACAAGGAAATTCTAAGCATTTTTGTTTTAAAAAAATCAATATTGAAAAAATAGCAAAAAATTATTTTAAGTATTTTGAAAAACTATTTTTGTTTGGCTAATAATTTTTCTTCCGTATTAATTTTGTGTAACATTGTCAAACTTTAAAAATTCGTATCCAAAACTTATTTTGTTTTTTAAAAAATCTCATTTCTACTTTCTAGGTAATAAACGAGTGAGTTTTTGTATTTAAAAAATGAAAAAAAAAACACTTTTGTTTTCGACCTTTCTTTTGGCTCATCTTCGGGTTATAAAATTGTCAGCAACACAAATAAAAAGGTAAATATTCGATTACTTGGAAATTAAATCAATGTTAATTGACTCCTCATGACAATTTATAACCTGAAGATGAGTCAAAAGAAGATTCAAAATATTATTTAAAAAAATTAAAACAAATAAAAAAATTGACCCGTCCTAAAGTAGAGAAAAAAAAACTAATTTAATCTATTTTTACTGACATACTGCAGATATAGAGAAAAAATTAAAAAATAATTTTTAAATTATTACTTATCCTTAGCAAAGTATCCTTAAAAATTAAATATTAAATTGTTAAGTTAAATTGTAGGTATACTTGAAAATATTTTTTATATAATCTTTAGTAAATCGCTAACTAACAAATAAATCTTAAGCCTAATCAAAAGTCCATACCCTCGTATAATCATTATATGAAACACCCGGTATAATGTACATTATAATCTTGTATCATATGACAAATGATAATTTTTTTATAAATGTTACGCTATTAAAAATAAATATTAGCAGAATAGAACTTTTTTTTGATGCAAAATCATTTTTTACATAAATATAATGTATCGTAAATATATATATATATACATATGTATGCATATATGTATAGAGATATTTCATCGTCACGTCAATTTAAAAGTAAATTAAAATTCCAGTTTTTCTATATTCTTTCGAACAAACAAGAAACCAAATAAATCATAAGATTTGTTATTTTATCTATCATCTACTTATGTAAATTCCAAAATTAATATCGACAACTGTGATGAAACCAGATTAGTCAATTTTAGCATAAATGTCAATCGTCATCACATCGTCGTAAATAGTAATTTTATCAATTTATATAGTTTGATAGTACGAACAAACGGGAAAAATCCTCAATCTAAATCCTTCAAATAATATAGTAATAAGTTCATTGTCATCAGTATATTGTTGGTGGGGCATTCATTTTATATATCTGTATGGAGGCTGGGATGGGAGTAACAATATAATTTATGTTTTTACCTTCTTTGTGTATATTTAAAAAAAAAATGTTTTTAAAATTCCAATACGGATCCAATAAAATATGAGAGACAAGTTTTTTTCATTAGCTTTAAAATATTACTAATAAATTAGAATAATTTTAAATAGGTGAAGAATATAACATTTTTTACAGGTGATAAATTTTCTTTATTTTTTTATTTTAATTTTTTTTTGTGTGTGTGCATTGCAAATTATGACCCTATTCTCTTTAGGTATCACTCTGTATTAATTTATTACCTCTACTTAATAGAAATAGAAAAATATTTATGTGATTTCGGTTTACCATGAAAAAATTGATATTTAAAAATCTTTTTTATAGTTATATTTCGAATTAATCGTTCCGATTAACTGAATTCTTCGGGAGCCTATTAATTTTATGGCATATTATCAACAATTTAAAATTAACGATTGAAATTTATCTAAATTACAGAGAACACGCACTAAAACACTCGGATTATCAATATTTATCAATAAAAAAAAAAAAAACCATAAAATCAACTAATAAAATAATATAAACGAATGTAATCAAAATAAATCGATTGCCTTTTGATATGGTTGTACAATATAATTATTTATTTGTTATATTTATGTATATAATATGCCATAACAAAAGCCCAGCATTTTCAACATCAGTAATTCCATCAAGAAACGTTTAGTATTTGTCTACTTCATAGTAATTGACTATTTAAAGAGCGAGAATTAAATTCCAGAGAATAAATTGATTAATTAGAGATATTAGTGAAGAGATTGCTGTTTACACATAAAAAAACTTGTTTCTTGTCAAAATAGCTAAATTTATTTCCATAGCGAATAGACAAATTTATATTCACACACATAATTTACTATCATGATGTAAAAAGAGCGTAAAGCCGTAAAGCTTAATTTTTTTTTCAATTTATCTTTAAGAAAAAACAAATTATCAAAGACAGAAAGAAAGAAAAAAACTTCCGATGTGGGCAGAGATTATATGTCATCAATATAAATTATATTTGACGATTTGATCAATGCGTTCTTAGAAGAAATCATATATCCAGAATGTAGTTAATTCAAGATTGTTTTTTTTTTGTTTTTTTTTTGTACATTTATGAAAGTCACTCAATCAATACCAATATTATAGGATTTCCGCTTCATTATTATTCTTTTAAGAAGCAGCGGGGCGAGCGAGATTTGAGCTGCTATTCCTATGGGAATGATGTTTTTCTTTTTGTTCGGTTTTCTTTCAAAATTTTTAATAAATAAACATTTTTCGAATCTTACAAAAACAAAACATTTTTTTGTCACTATTGGTTTAATAATTTTCGAAATTATCCATCTGATATTTAAATTTAGTGTTTTGGAATTTTAGAATTCTGAATCTGTTCGAGAACTTAGAGTATATATCTCCAAATATAACATATTCCTATTAGATTTTTTCTTAGTTTGTTCTTTATATCGATTTTTAAGATGTCTGTATATAGCTTGAGAATTACTGTGCCTACAAGAAAGAAATTTTTGCAAAATAAATAAATATTGAAGAAAACCCATGAAAAATTCCTTCATAGCTATGAAGAAAGTTCATTTTTATATTCAGAAAATTTATTACTGTCCGTTCCTTTTTAATATTCTTTGGGTGGATTAGTGAAATTCCACAGTTATAACGTAAAAAATAGCGGAACAATTACTTTATATCAATAAAGAACTGTAATTTAATGATTTCTATTTTTGACTGTAAATTTGTTATCGTATTTTAGAAAGAAATAGCAACAACTTACAAATTACATAAAGAAATCTTGAAATATTCGATTAAGTGTTAAGCCTCGTCTGCCTATACAAATTTAGGTTAATTTTAATTTCTAATAGTGTACCAATTCAGTATATGTTTATTCAATTACTCATTTTAAGACATTTTTTAAATAAAGAAAGAATTTTTTTCACAGATTCTGTTAAAAAATAAATAATAAATAAAAAATATTGTGAGAATTCCTACTCTTCTCTGCCAGCTTTCATCTTTTCTTACCATTTTTGCCTCATCTAATATACATATCTCTATAACGACAAATTCATTTTTTAATAAAGATTTTTATTTGTTTTGTACTGTTTACTGTACAGTACATATTATCGCTAATTTTAAATAACCCGCCATTCATCAATGCTAACAGTAAACGGACTCACACCAACTGCACAATCCACATTACTTTCTCTTCATTGACGTCATCTTGACTTTGTGTTTTTTTCTTAAAAGAAAAATTTTCATGACAGTTGTGTTGTTTTTATTATTTTTATTTATATTTCCCAGTGATTTTAACATAATTTATTGAACATAGGTTAAAAATTCATTTTAGTATTGTTTGAAAATTATCATATACCGATAAATATTCAAAGGTAAGTGTTCAATTTTATTGATTTATCATTTCATATACAGTACAGTACGGGCATTGATGTGCGGGGGCGTATTTTTATATTATTTCCATCAAAAAAGAAATTTTGTCTTTCGCATTCCATTAAAAGCAATGAAAATACATATTTCTGCAAAACTTTTAATTAATATCTTGTATTACAACTTATATAATTAGAGCAATTTCATTGCTTCCACCCAAAAAAAAAAAAAACATAAATGACTGGTTTTAGTGTAGTATATAGCAAATTGCAAAAGTTTCCTGCCTATATTGATTAGTCCCTGATTAATGTTTGCAAAGTGTTGATATCAATGCCCTATATCTTCCTTTTTCATTGACATTATTATTCATTTCAATCACGTCCACGAACTTTGTTCAAATTAAAATCTATAAAAATGGTAACCGGCACAGATTTGATGTTTTTTCCTCTCATAAAATTATCATTTGTATTTAACCAAAGTCCTATTTTTTTTTTTGTTTTTTTTTTTTTGTGAAGCTTACTCTGTATACAGACAGAGTTTGAAATTAAATTTGCCTCTGGAAGGACTGGTTGCTTTTTTTCGTTTCATAGCCTTACTAAGCCCTAAGCTAATGGTAAGGATAACATTTATGTATGCTTTCATATTGGTATTGGTTGATCAGTAATTTGAAAATTTTTTCTAACTAAATAATTTATTCAAATTTTGTCTCGACGATTTCGGTTCAGTTAATTTGTCTTATTTTATTTATTGAATTCCATAAGTAATTTTTGTCTGAAAAATATTTTGTAGCAACTAACTACTCCAAAAAAAAAATGCAGAAATTATTAAATTAATTAATCTTGTAGTACCTACCAAGTGCTATAACAACTATAAAGGTTTTACTTTAATTTAAAAATATTTTATTAATAATAATAATAAATATAAGCACCTATATTACTAAATGTTATACATAACTAGGTGCGAAAATGACTTAATAGGTGCGCAATCAGGTCTATTAGATCGCATAAAAATCAGTTTCTCCAATTAAATTTTCAATTAATGACTAATAAAATGTACAAATTGTGTATAGATAGAGAGTTTGGCCAATTTAAATTTTCCATTATAAATTTCCTTAAATATCCGTTCGATAATAGGAATTGAATTTAATTTGGCTACCCCTCATGTGTTAAACATAGCACTTATCGCGGTATGTATACGAGTCCATACTGTTATTTTGCAGGAATACCGGGGGAAAAAAATACATAAATTGCTCGAGAGGAATTATAATCAAATTATTCCGATTTGTTGCTTTTGAATCGGTGCTCCAATGCTCAGCCATATCCATTATTTACACAACAACGCCAGTATTGCAGAGAAATGAAATTCTACTGCACAAAAGTTTATGGAATTTTAAAATGTAATATTGTCGAGAAGTTTTTTTGTTTTTTTTTGTGCAGTTGAATTGATTTTAAATTGTTTTTTCTTTGGTGTGCTGAATTTCTGTTTTTGTGTTTACGTGGATAATTGTTTTTAAATGTTTTATGAGCCCCGAGAATGGCTGTGGAGTGCAAATGTTTTATCTCTATAGAAATCATTTATCTTTGTTCTTAGTTGGCGTTTGTTTTTTTTTTTAAGGTGCCTTTTGTTAAAAGTTTTCATATCAGAGGTATGATTGTTGGTAATTTCTATTGTTATGCTTTCACAATTTTACTCTCGCTCTTTGACCATTGAAAATTCAAGTTTAAAAGAACATATTCTACTTTTGAATATCGAATGTTCCTTATTAAATGATTTTTTAACAAAAAAAAATTACTCTTACGGCACAAATAGCACTCCATCACAGGGCGTCAAATTGTAAATGACAAATAATTACAATTAGACAAACAAACAAAAAATCCGAGAGATGTCGCAGTTAATAATCTTCTGTTTTATATTTCCCTATATTTTAGGTTAATTTTCAATTTTTAATTCAGTTTGAGATCAAAACTATTCAATGTGTTAACATCTTTGATCTCGCTTCAACCCCAAAATGACTATTTTATTTCGATTGCATCTTTATATCCATATAGTTGCCATGTCGAAAATTCTATTCTGTCCATCGATTTAGGCACCAGATAGACAAATTGTTTTGTCAAAACTGCCTTCTCTAAAAAGGTATCCCATATATCTATTATATGTATATGATAGAGGATATGTATTTGAACAGGCGCGTTTCTATTTCATTTCAACGACGCATTCATCTACCAAAATATTTACATTGAAGTCACACACAAAAACTACGTGCCTACATATCGGAGAGTGGTTCTTGAGAATATCAAAAAGACTATCCCCAAATTACGATATCAAAAGTTAGTGCGGGTTTTACCTCTACCCTATACCATCAGCGAAGACAATTTTAGTATGCTACACGTTCCAGTAGTAAAAATATATAAATAAATAAGCCAACCAAAAACATATAGATGTATGTGTATATTGAGTATGTATATGTATGAACTATGAAACAACAGAATCATTATAATTACATAGTTTGGTATATAATAATACAATAAAACCCTCTATTGTTTGTTTAATTAAACCGAACCATAAACTCTGTGCATTCACATAGACTACTACAACATGGATTAGCGAGTAATTGTGTTGCTGATTGTGGTTCGTGTAGAACAATACTAAATTTTACTGTTAATTACCCTATATAATATACCTTTCAAATGGTGTACAATTTAGATATACCTATGAAATAAAATTAAAAAATGTTATTTTTTAATTTTATGTTTTTAATTTAAAATTATGTAAAATAAAAATAATTAAATTTAAACATGAACTTGATGTAATTCAATTGTCAATTATTTTGTCAAACTTTCGCACTCTAAATCTGGATTTTATCCGTTTTGGATCCTTAAATAAAAATCAATTGACAATATAACTATAATATCTCAAATTCAGATCTGTTCTGCGTTTTCCTAAATCTGTTCAGAGACTCGAGAAAACGTAAATTTGAAAGAATTTCTGTTGGTCTTTTTGCTAGTTGATTTCGGAATAAAAGTACACTAATACTAATACATTATTCTATTCTTAACGAAATTACTTCATTTAACCCAACAAGTAGAACAATGTTCTTAGTTTTAGTATTTTCTTATAGGAACAACACATATGTATAAATTAAGAATCAATAAAACTATTTAAGAATGGCTATCTTTAAACTAAGCATGCATACACATAAGCTATTTGGTTAAATACGTAGAAGTAATTTATGTATTTCCACAAAACGATTTTGAATTTTTTTTTTTTTTTTTCATGCGTCATCATGTTTAATACTTCATTCATATACGTTTTATCATCATTGCCAAGCTCATTAAATTATTGTTCTGACATTTAAAGTACTTTTCCGTCACGAATTGCCATTTGTGATATCCTTCAGAATAATACGTTGCAATCTAGAGTTAAACGCTAATACACTCGGCTATGTCTTTACAGGTATAGACAATATACAATTTTCATAAATAAATGTTTTTCTCGCATGCTCAAATTTGGCCGCCACTTAAACTATAATCCGTTTACGTTTTTACATGTAGACATATATATAACGATATCCTGCAGATCTAGATCTAAGTATATTAATGTGAAAATGATTTTTGAAAAATATTTTATTTTTTGGTTGATTCGGAGTATTGGATCTAGGTAATCGATAGTATTTTTAATTTTATAATATGTAGACATAATTAATACAGGATTATTTAATACTTTATAGCCTTGAGTCAATTTAGATTTTTCAAAGAAACATTTCTTATAAACCGACAATATATTCATACATATATGAAATGCCATTTAAATGTTATCGAAATTCCATTAATTTGTAAATTTCTTTCTATTATGCAAATTCCATTATGTTCACCACCATGACTTGCTAGCATTTCAATTGGCAAACCACATTTTCTTTAAATAATTCTAGGCTTGTATTTAAGAAAATATCAACCATTGATCCACCCTAAAATCTACACCGCAAAAAGAAAATTATAGATTTTCTTGACAGTGCCAGAAAACTCTTGACTCTGTTACAAAATAGAAAAAAAAAAAAAATAAAGAAAAGGCATACACAAAACTCTATAACCTCTCTACTGCACAGATCGGTGAAGAGCCCATAGTACATATCGTTTTTGAATTAACCTTCATAAAACCTTTGGGACACGAGTAGGATATAGCATTACATATATATCCTGTACGTGTAATACAACGATATAGTCCCGGCCAGAACAGGAATATAAAAGAATAACACAGAGTTGATGTCAGTCAATGCATTATTTAGTCTTATACAACATAATATATATACTCTATATACTCTGTATATATATATATAATAGGTACGTACATACATATGTATACATACCGAAATACAAACACGAATACTTTCCAGGTGAGATAAAAATAAAAATGGAAATGTGAAAAACCTGGGGAGCAGAGAAAAACTTCAGTATAAATTGTATTGTATGATAGGATTCTTTCAGTGAAAATGGAATTTCAAATTTGTGTTAATGAGATTTTGGAAAAATATAAATTTTGAAAATAATTTAAATATATGCTATTTTGATTAAACATTAAATCGATTTGTGAAAATAAATTTGTTCATTTTATGACGA
This sequence comes from Platyura marginata, assembly GCA_026745375.1. Lineage (NCBI taxonomy): Eukaryota > Metazoa > Arthropoda > Insecta > Diptera > Keroplatidae > Platyura > Platyura marginata. Next base: position 106,949 of record JANSTT010019821.1, read on the forward strand.
CAATTTTTGGAATTTTTTTTTTTTTTTTTGTTTTGAAGACATAGCACCAGCTCTTTAAGAGAATGAAAGAAAATTTATACTTGGTGGGATTTTATTTAAGTTTTTTTTTCTTCTTCTAATTTTCTTCGTATCTGCTTTATTTTATATGTGTATTTTAATAATGAAAGTGGGAGAAAAACAATTCTGCCATATTTATGTTTGTATGGCATAATACCCTTTGGGGCGGTATGCTAATTATAAAACTTTGTTAATTAAATAAAATTATGCTCTCGTTTTATATTATAATTTAATTATGTAATTTATACCGATGACTCTTTTATAATGCGGTACGCATAATTATGTAGGTTCGATGTGGGTTTGGCTGTTGCACGATCACAAAATCAAAATTTTGTCAAAAGCTTATATAATTTTCCCTTTAACACAGTTTCGTATAACAGTCCCCGTTTTTTGTGTCTGTATAGTTAGATCTTAAAATTGGAACTAGGTTATTGAAACAACTTTTTTTACGAAAAAAGAAAAAAAAAATAAAGACACAGTGCTTTTTGGGTCAGTATTCGTGCCAAAAAGTAATTTCTTTTATATAAAATAAATAAATATTATTAGTAACCAAATATCTTTTTTCATTTAATTGTCTTTTTTTTTTTTACTTAAGAAAAATGTCTATAATTTGTTCATTTAATAATTTCAATATTGGTACCGAATTGATTTTTACCTCCACTCCGCTATGGGAATATGAATCTGTAAATAATTTAAATTGTGGGATTCAATTTCAATTGAAAGAATCCGCAAATAACTTGAAAATGCCAGCAATAAATTTAAAATTAAGGACAACATATAAAAAGTAACCCACATACACACAATTATTCATGATACAACCAGTCGAATTTTCGACAAACCCTTTTTAAACCCTTTCCTCTCTCTCATTTTGCAACTTGTTTGTATCGAGAAAAAGTTTTTTTTTTCTTGTTCATCTTATTGCCAAAAAAAAACCAAAGAAAAAAAAAAAGAAAAATAAATGTGAGAAAAGTTCTTCTGAGCTATTCAGAAACAGTACACAAGGCAGTTTGTTTCAAGCGTGTATTTCACTAACCAAAAGGCAATATATATTCCCAGAGTTTCATATTTTTTAAAATGAACATTTTTGTTATCACTTTTAAAATGGTTGTTGTCATGTTAAGGTATAACATCTCAAATATATATTTCCTGTTTTAGACAAATAAAATATGCCTACAATACATTCGTATTATTTAACAAAAATAAAATAAAATAACAAAAACCCGGTAAATGCGTTTTTCTATTTCTCAAATGGCGAGGATGCTTGCACAAGGAAAATTAAACTTTATTACTCTGTACTTTTGCAGCATACCGAAATGTTATTTGAAAATTTATTTCCCACTAAGGTATTTCGTATACATAAAATACTTTAAATTAAAGTACACATAGGAGTACAACATTGTTGCAAGTATAATGTCAAACGTGCAAGCTTTAATACCTCCATATAATACGAGTATAAGAATAAGAAAAGAAAAAAAAAAAGCTCCGTTAAATGTTGCACAGAAAGTTATTTCACCGAACGACTTTTCTTAATTAAATTGTCATAACTTTTAGGATAATCTTATATTGAATTAGATAAATCAGATAAATAGACTTTTGGTATACTTGTATATGTATAGGTAGGTAAAAGATGGTATATATTTTCTATTGTCTCAACAATAGCGAAAGGTTATCTCCTTAAGTCGTATACGACCTATTAAATTTATATTATTCGTTTTGATTGTCTGAGAAAATTTTCTTTATATTTGTTTGTGATAATAAAAGTAAAATTTCATCTAAGAAAATTTCTATGAAATTCGTATATAAAGGCTAGAGGGTGCACATTTGTTTAGTTATAATGAAGAAGAGCTCTATATATACATAAATATGTACATACCTTACATATACATTTGAGTTAAATTAAAGTCATTGCTCAAGACTTCCTTTTTAAAGAGCAATCATACATAGTGTTCCACGAAAATGTTTACGGAAAGTATGTAAATTTGAAACGCATTGAATGGAAGAAGCTTGTGAATGGGTGTAATAAAAAAAATAATTTACAAGTTCATAACTAGAGTGGGTTGTATGTATGAATGTATAGTAACTCACCTAAAATATGGCCAATTAAAGGACCAAATTATGCATAGAAATTTCCCATCATTTTTCGTAATTTCAATTAATTTCGCGTGTTACTTACATTTATACTTTCTGTATCAACTTTTATATCTGTATATGAAATCGTCAAGGGGTATTCGGTATTATAATCTTATATGTATGTACATAGTGCTCCGTTTGAAGTGCTCTAATTTTTCTCAATTTATTGTGAATATCTAAATGTTAGATGGTCCGATCTCTTTCAGCCATAAATACTGGTTTAACCATAAATACTGGTGCTTGAATTTTTTGACAATTTAAGAAGAACTAAATTTTGGGCATGCGAGAAAAGTTTTTATTTGTAAAAATTTTGTATGACAAACTACCTGTGTGTTAAGAGTTTACTGATAAGACTGCTAGATGATCGTAAAATGCCTTAAAAACACTCATTTGTTCATTACTTCTAACAAAACTTCCAATATATTTATAAAAAATACTTTAATCGGACAACTTATCAGAATGATTAATAAAATAATTTAATTTAATTTTCTTTTCCTAGGTTAGGTTAGGTTAAGTTGTTTTCCACTTGTTTTATTTTTGTTTTTATTTAACATCCAAATCTTATTTTTTCTTTTTCATTATATTCGTCGACATGAAGTTGTTGCTTTGTTATTAGAGAAAAAAAATCTAAATTGAGTTTCCCTCTAGCAAACCGATATCTGTGGATGTCTCTCTGTTATATGAGTTACGTAGTGGTGAATTTAAACACGAATATGAAATAACTAACGTCTGAAAAGTTTGTTTTAAACAAGTACCAACAATAACAATTGTCAAGTTAATTTGGGTTAGGACAAAATATTTCTACTATAGTACAATCTTCAATCATCAAATTCACGTACTCGTATATAAAGTATATATCCATTAGGGTGCATTTTCAAAGTATGATCTTATTTGATTGTTTAAAAATTGAAATGTGGCGGGGGTGGAAAACTTGGGTATGGGTATAAAAAATCGTTTAGAGGTCGCGCATTCGGGTCAAATATCAAAAATATGCACTTTTCCATATTTCGGCCTATAACTTTTGAACGGTTACACTTAAAAAAAAACATCATCAAGTACAAAATTATAGCTGATAAAATTTCCTTTAAAATAGTATATCATTTTCCTATATTCAAACTTTAGGTATTAGAGGGAATATTTTTGGAAATAAAAGTATTTTTTTCTATTCTGATAATTATCATTGAAAACTTTTGAATTTTTATATTAAAAGACAAATTATTTACTTTTGTTTATTTCCAAAAATATTCCCTCTAATACCTAAAGTTTGAATGTAGGAAAATTATATACTATTTTAAAGGACATTTTATCAGCTATAATTTTTTACTTAATGATATTTTTTTATAATGTAACGGTTCAAAAGTTATAGGCCAAAATATGGAAAAGTGTAATATTTATGATCTTTGACCCGAATGCGCGATCTCTAAACGATTTTTTTTTTGGTTCAACTTTCACCCAAATTCTTTTTATACCCATACCCAAGTTTTCCATCCCAGCCACATTTAAAATTCTAAAAACAAAAATTTGAAAATGCACCCTAATATCCATATGTTATATAGATTTTTTACTTGTACGTACTTCTAAATATGTTCTTAGTTTATCATAATTCATATATGTAGATAAATCATATATTCATTTGATGTTATTATAAATGTGTAATCCTTGTTCCTATATATCTCATAATATGAAAATGTTCCATTTTACTCCCAGAAACTTTTAAGATATATTGCAGCTCCGTAGTGTTATCCTTGTTATTATACATTTTTAACGCAAATTTTGCAACTGTCTAGTTCTAGTTTAAAGTTTGCATGAAAATACTTGATATACATACATAATAAGTACTGTCTGAACGTACATACATATGTATATACGATAAGCATACAAGTAGCATGTAGAACAGTATTGCAATTATACTGGAACTATAAACTTTCCTTTGGGAGGGCGAGTGCGGTGGGTATGAGATGGTGCTACTTTGTTTATATGGTGATGTTTAGTAATAAGTATAGTGAAAAACATTGTATTTATTATTAGACATTTCAACAATATGTTTAATTATCATAAGTATGCTCCATAAAAAAGTTATAGTTTTTAAATGAAGTTCTATTACTTTGTATGAAGTTACAAACTTTAATTAATTTTTATGTTATTGTTTGATGCAGAGATGGTCCGGATTTCATACATAGCAAAAGCTTAATTGACTTGAAATTCACTACAAATGATTTAATTAATTTCAATTACCTAATGAAAATCTGCTTGACTTTGCAAAGAGAAGTAACCTAGTTCGATTCGTCAAGTCTTCAGAAGAACAGGTCAACTGGTTAGAATAGCACTTTAATTTAAACTATAATAATTACGCATTGTTACAAAAAAAAAACATTTGCTAGGTTTCAGTTCTTTCGTTACTGTTGTAACGTTTAATACTCATATTAGAACTGCGTTAATATGTTGACATATTCTTAAGGTAATTAAACTTAGACGTATACGTTACGTTGGACAAAACATGCCATCAAGATGGATGCCAATCGAGTGCTCAGTTTTTCGATTAACCCCACCTCTGATACTCGAAAGTTTGAATATAACTATCGCTAAAAAAATGGTTAGATCAAATAGAGACGAACAAATATCAAAAAAGACGAACACTGAAAAGCGCCCACTAGAAGACGGTTTGGAAAGAATAATTTGGAGAAAACTTTTGGAACCCACCAGTATTCACCAATGTTGATAGTGCGAAAAAAGAAGGTTTGTTGTTCCGACATAATAAAATGAAAATATCCAAACTTCCACTTTAACTGTAGGAGGGATGCAATACAAAATGGAAGTTTAAAGAAACAGATTTATTAAAAATACACATAATTTTTTACAGTGTTTCTCGTACAATTGTAAATTGTTTTTTTATATTTTTTTCAAATACAAACTTTAATTATTCTGGATAATTAAGATATCCAACAGTTCATTTTACAATTACTAAAAATAAAATAAGCCACTATACAACAATTTACCAATGTTACCATTTTTTTTAACTTTAATGGATAAAAGCTATCATCATCATCATGTTCTCTCGTTTCAAACTAAATACTCTGACCGTAAAATGTAGAGATACAAATCTTATTTAGCTGTTTGTTTGCTTTCATATAATATTCAGCTCACACTCTAATTAAATTCCAAATGAACAAATCTCATCTCTACAAGAAGAAAAAAAAAACAAAAAAAAAAAAATAAAAAGTTTAGATGAATTCATAAAAAATTTTGATTTAAAATAATAAGTTCCTATACTAACATATATACAGTACGTAACAAAAGTATATCTACCCCTCATGGCAAAATATAATTAGTCTAATAAATGACAACCAATCAATTTA